>WYDF02025201.1:0-13023 GCA_009867245.2 Adranes taylori | reverse complement strand
AGGAGCCCCCGATCTTAATTGCATCCGCAACCACAGAATCCTCTCCAGGTGCTTTGTTATTCTTGGTCCTTTTCAGACCAAATTTGATTTCTTCTAAAGAGATGTCTGGTAACTCTTCGGAACCTTGGTTTATAATACCTTTCCTGGCTGAATTTTCGAGTGAGAAGAACTAAATATTAGGAAAATTGAAAGCTTAAATTTTCCAGAGAGCCATACATCAATTTAAGCTAATCGTATTCATCTTAAAAAAAATAAACGAATAAATAAAAAAAATCTTTATTTAATAACCCACGCTAATAATACAGAGACCACGCACAAAAACAGAAACAAATGAATAGAACTAAATCAATTCACACTTGTTGAACTTTCAAATTTACTAATTTGAATAGTCACCTAGTATCACTTTTGAAAGCTTTGTCATGTCTGACGAATAACTACTGGTTTTCCATTCCATACTGATTCCAAGTTCTTGTTAGTTAATATGCTTCCCAACTTATCTGTTATTTGCTTCACGTGAATGCTTTGACGAGAAATCAAGTTACATCTGTCCCTTTTGAAATCCCCAAGCAATTGGCCATAGTCGTGAACTTGCTACTACATCAGGTCTTGCTTTTTTTAGTTACAGCTGAAAAGCCAACGTGAAGAAGTAAGTCTGAGTACTCGCTATCCGTTTCATCCAATAGTTATTCAAACTGACGATGATAGAGAGTTTTGGCCAGGATGTTGGTAATCACCTTGACTACAAAATTCATGACTTCAACCATATCTTCGGGAAAAGTTTGGAAAAGTACTTTCAGAAGAATTACACAAGGTTTTCATAGATAATTTTACTTTTCATTATTGAAACTGCTCTTTCATTTGTTTCTGTCGTACTTCTAACTCAGTAATACTTCTAACTCCATTTTTCTTCTGTCTGTCGTACTGGATCGCATCAATCAAAGTTTTCCACTCTTGTCTCATCTCAGATTTTGACCTCCATCTACTGACTCCTGCTTGGCGCAGGTGTTGTCTTTCTCTACCTCATCTAGCCATCTCATACGGGACCTTCCTCGAATCCTTGCCCCACCCCGCATTCCATACAGGGCTTTCCTTGGAAACCTCTCCTACGGCATTCTTTCTACATGTGATAACTATTTTAACCGCCCTTTCTTAATAACCGAAAGTAGCCGGGTTCCTCGTCTAGTTTCTTCAGTTTCTTATTGCTCCGTATTTTCCATTTTCCATTTATTCATACCGGGCCAGACCGGGAGAACTTCTCCTTCGCAGATAACTACTATCTTCTCACTATCTTCAGCACCCACATTTTGCTGGCATATACCGTCCTAATTATTGTCTTATATTTTGTGATCTATACAGCTCGGGATAAGGTTTGAAAGCCCAAGGCTTTCTGTATTGGGTACATACATCTTTTTACTTCCACTATCCTTTCCTTAATCTTGACGCTGATGTTACTATTTTCTGCCACTACCGATCTCAAGTATTTAAACTTATCACACGTTGGGAAGCTATACATTTGTATTTGAATTTGCTCGTCGCCTTGCCTCTGATGTCTGGATGTTCGCATATATTTTGTCGTTTCTTGGATCATCTGCATCCCTTGTCTTTTGCCAGTTGCTTCAAATTCTTCAAAGACTCATCCTAAAGTTGCTATAGATCTTGCCATTAAGAGCATTTCATTTGCATACTCTAAGTGCTGGATCAATCTATTAAATATGGTGCCACCAGGGTTTGTTCGAATAGCCCTGCTTCCTCTAAGCACAGGTTTAATACCATTGGTGACAACGGACCCCCCCCTGCCTTAATCCTCTTCCAATGGGAAAGTTGTCCAATGATCCCCTAACGGGAAAGCTGCCCAACAACGAATTTTTCACTTTCACTAGACCACTTATGCCTTTCCAGGTTATGCTAATTAAGCGCAATTATTTCTTTGAGATCCCTAGAGTTTTAATCCCTAGAGTATTCGTCGACATGTAAAATACGATCTATAGTGGATCTTCCCGATGTGAATCCGAGATACTCTGCTATAATGCTTTCAGCCGGAATAATTAGCCTTTTGTAAATAGCGATGGAAAATGCTTTATAGGCTACTGAGGACAGCCTATATTTTTATAGTTTTTGTATTCCAGTTTATCTCCTTTCTTGTGGATTGGACATATACTGACTTTGCACAATCCTCTGGAATCTTTTCATTCATACACAGTTCTCAGATTAATTTATACAATTCTTCTGTCAGTAGGTCGCCACCACATTTAAAAAATCCCGCCTGAATGCCATCAATTCCTGGTGCCTTGCGTTTTTTAATTCCTCTGTTATTTTTTTGTCTTCTTTTTCGGAATTCCTCATCATCCCTCATCTCCTCTCTTAGGTTTTCCTTCCTCTGTTCTTTTTCTATTTGGATTACCCCGTTTTGTTCTGGTCGCATATTCAGCAAATTCCGAAAATACCTCAACCATCTGTCCTGTATTTCGAAGCAACTACCTAGTGGGTTACCCTTTTCGTCTCTACAATAGTCCGCTCTCGAGTTAAAACCTGCTTTCATTTCACGTATTTCTTAAAAAAAATCTGCTTCTCTTCCCCTCAAAATCTTCTTGCACTTGTTCTAGTCACTCCTTCTCTTGTTGTCTTTTCTTACTTCTTCATAATATTCTAACCTTCTTTCCTAGGGTATCATACACTTCTCTTGTGGCTCTTGTTCTTCTCTGTAACATTTTCATCCTAGCTTCGTTTGTCTTCTTTACTGATAGTTCACATTTTTCATCAAACCAGTCACCCCATTGTTTATGTTTCTTTCTGCCCAAGACCTTCTCCGGGCTGAATTCAATGCTTTGTTTAATGTACTCCATCTATCTTCTATGCTATCATCCCCTATTTCCACTCATATGTTTTCACTATCATTTCCTTAAAATTTTCCTTTATCGGTTCCTCCGTTTTCAATTTATCTACATTGTACCGAATCCCTCCTTCCAGACTTCCTCTTGACTTACCTGCTAGCGTCTGACAATACATTGGCCTCACCATAAAATGATCCGAATTACATTGCGCCCCTTGAAAGCTCCTTACATCCTGTATATCCATCGCATGCCCACTGTTTATGACTATGTGGTCAATTTAGTTGTTTCTTCTACCATTTGGTGATTCCCATGTTTTCTAGTGGATCTCCTTGGGAGGAAAAATGTGCTACTTATTTTTAAATTTCTAGTAGTAGCGAAATCTATAACTCTTATTCCGTTAACCGCTAGATACCACGTGGTTACTATGTCTTTGTCATTGCGGTCTAAATCCTTTTTTTTTTCTATTTCTGCATTCTACTCCCCCAATACTATGTTTACGTCATTAGTTGGAAGACGTCCGTAATTTTCAAGACGGTTCGCAATTTTTGCTGTACCAATATGTCCTTTGAGGGACCACAATGTTAAAAGTTTTGTAAAACGTCGTAAGCACTATTATATATCACTTACTTTGTGACTCGAGTTTCGGGCGTAGGCCCATTGTCCAACTGACTGTTCCTAATGGGCCTTTATTGCGTTTTTTAACACTTGTTATATTATATTTCTAATTTTTTTTTTATTTAAATATGTATGAATAAACTAAGTTAAATAGCAAAATATACTATTTTGAAATGGCTAATTCTAAAACAGAAAAAGTTATTTTTTATTTATTTTTTACGTTTCAAATAATAATATGCGTTTATTTAATAGACTCTGAAGTATTTGAAGAGGTTAATATAATATTAAGAGCCGCATGCAGGTCGCGAGCCTCTGTTTGCCGACCTACGATGGGCTGAGTTTCTGTTTAAGTCTAAAGTGTGAAGTATTTTTGCTTTCATATAAAATTTCAGCAGATCAGCAAATGTAGGAGCTTTAGTAGAGCCTAATACGCATACAGTTTGGGTGCTTTGTTCAATTGAAATCTACTTACTTTAATTTATTTACTTACGTATTGCATCCGGTAAAAGTACTGCTAATATCGATTTCTTTACTATCTGTACAAGGTATTCATCCTTTTGGTTGATTGCTAAATGTTTTAAGTAATTTGGAAGGCCACTTGCCGGTTTCTTGTATTTAATTTTTGTTCCATTATCAACCAGAAATTCGAAGTACACAACATTTGCTAAAAGGCTGTACACATTTTAGAATATAATTTTATAAATACATTAGATGGTTGTAAAGAAGTTGTAACAAAGTTACTTATGAAATACAAGAAAACTAAAATAATTCGGGACACCTATATAGAATAAGGTTCCGCGCAAGTAAATGTCTGTCCGTATGTACTATTGTATGTAATAAATAAATACTGATGGGATATCCTTTTCCTCTCCTAATTTTAAAATGAAGATGCCATAACAACTTGTTAAGATAAGTAAATTAATTGGGGAATTAATTAATGCATTAAACAGATAAGAAAGCATTATTAAATATATTTTTCCGTTGTATTTAAATTAAAAGATTATTTAAAACGTATTTGTAATAATTACGTATAAATTTATAAACATAAACAAACATGCTAATAATTAGTAACCGCTGTGCGCTACGAAATGATTTAAGTAGGGAAATGTGGAATGATCTACCGACCTGTATGTGATAGAGAGAGAGAGAGAGAGAGAGAGGGGGAGAGCTAGTACTGCTCATACGTAGAACCGAACGTTGGGAATAATGCATCAAAGCATATATTACTGATTGCCGCTGATGGCTGGTACGCACAGATATATTGTATATTATATCCTTTAATTTATGTTCTCCATGTATTTCGAATTGTTAATGATGCTATAATTTATTTATGATCTAACTCTCGCGAGCACACTCTTGTATGGATACCCGTGGCGAGTCACAGCGTGATGTGTTGCAACTTTCAGACATTCTGTGGCAAGCAGCTAGAGATCCACAAGGCACTTGACCTATAAATAATGCATTTAAAATCAGATCCTGATCTCATCTCCACACGCCAGCCACACGAACCAGCTAGCCACATAATACAGCCTCAGCTACACTATCAAGGGATATCTGGGAGTTTGTTTGGTAAGCCTTATTATTTAGCTTACATTGTTTCCGTTGTATTAATCCATTGCATGTGTTAATTAGCTTTCTTTTTTATACTGTATACATGCGTTTGAATGACCTTACCGTTTCTTCCTGCCTAACCTATTGCTATGTAACTAGAGTGCATACTGCTAGCTAGTGCGCAGTATAGTTAGTGGTAGTCACTCAGAAGCGGTCGTGTCAGTGCGCAGTACTACACTGCCAGCTTCTGGTCTATCCTTCTCTTTCATTACTCTACCGGTATGTATTTTGCTAGCTAGTGCGCAGTACTGATACTGATATACACACAGCACCGATCATGTCAGTGCTCAGTACGACGTTATCGGCTTATGGTAGATTCCTAGGCTACCTACTTATGCTATGCTATGCGCTGATTTTGCTTTGATTAAAATGTTGTTTTATTTTTGTACCGTTTGATATAAGACCACTTGAATACCGGTTAATTCATTTAACATTCATTAATTTGATTTATTGATGATATTTAATTGAATATACATATATATATATATATATATATATATATTCTTTCTCTAATTATTTATTTTGTATTCATGAACAATTTAAGGTTTTGTTAAAACTTTAATACTGTTTCACTTATTAGTATAGAGTTAAGTTACAGGTACCCGCAAGATCTAGGATACCTGGTTAACTTCCCATTGAATATACTTGAGCCCGCAGAAACCCTCTGGGGACCGGAACAACACCATCAGTTCGAAGTGCGTGCGGTCTCACTTTATACGGACCTGGCACCCAAGAAAAATTTCCGAACACCGAAATATTCTAATATCTATTCGCGCCATTATTGTGACAAACGCTAAAGCTCCCCATTAGCAGCGTCGCGAGTGGGAATTTCGTTAGCATATGTATCTATAAGAGATATATGCCGCAAAGTAATTAATTAATTTTTTTGAACAAATAAGGAGCGATTGTTAAATGCGTGGAAGCGTAAAATCCATAGAAAAATCTACGAACCAATCCAGGAAAAGGGAACCTGGTGAATACTGTATAACAAATGGGAACCCGTGTATCAGTAGAAATTAGGCTCATATTAGGTATTCTATTGACATCCTGCGGGAAGAAGATGATAAGTTTACCACATCGAAGATGGTTGGTTGAAGTGGAAGAGATGTGCGACAATTACGAGTTTATGGGTATAGACGGCTTGGTTTTGTTTTATCCGATAAGCATGGAAGATTGTGATTGGGAAAGCCCGGGCGCATTTTTTTGTATGCCACACGTGATCACGAATCGGCTCATGCCGAGTGTTGGGTTCTAAATGCCGCTTGCGATGGCAAAACGCCCGTGCGAAATAGTAGCAAATTAGTGACTCTGCACCATAATCGAATGACTGTCTGACACCATGGTTAGTTTTAAAGTTGAAGCCTCCTGAAAGCACGTGTTAGAGGTTATGTTTTCGTTGAAATGAAGAGTTTCGCTGATTTCCCTGAGGGTACAGTTACAAAGAAATTTCGAAGGAAACATTCAGAATAAATTTAAAAACAAAAGAAGAAGTTGTTGTAAGTAATGATCTTTAAGAAAAGTTTTAGTTCAAACATCTGTTCTTGCTTTGTACTTGCCTTCTTGCCTACTTATCGTGTCGTGCGATGACAGGCTGTTTCACGTGTAGAAGTAATGGCCTCTAATGTTCCACGTGCAAAGATACGGCCGAGAAATTTTCGGTTCCTCTTGAAAATTTCAATGTTTTTGAAACAACTTGGCTTGGCGTTAGTGCAAAATCATCTGAGTACAAGAGAACATTGTGATCGAATTCCACGAGATCTACGAAGCAATATAACAGCAATGACAAGAATGGAGAAGATAATCCGGTTCCTCTGGACCAAAGGGCAGAAACTGACTGGAAGGTGTGGTGTCTGGCCTCGTACTAATGATCACAAGTGTAAAAAAATTTGCAACAAATGTGAAACATTTCTGTGTCTAGAACATACGCTATTTTATTGTCAAAAATGTATCGAAGTCAGTTGCACATAAATTTATAATTTTTCTACCGATTTCTAATTTTTTTTTTCTTTATTTTAATGACTTAAATTACATAAAGTTTTTTTATATGTATGGGACTAGAATTTTTATAATTTATTAATCACAACCCTACCTTTTTAACTGGAATATTTATGCCATGCCTTTACGTGTGTACCCCTCTTAATATTGTTAATTTGTGATCCATTTTTATTTGGTATGGATCGCTCATAGAATATCACATAACGTTATGGCAATTATTTGAAATAAAAACAAATACATGTTTACTTTTATTCAAAATAATTCGGTGGGTATTTTTCACCACACCACACCTAAGTTGTCACTTTTTCTCAGCACACACTCAAAAATGCACACGAAATGGCAAAAGTGGCGGAAACACTATACAAAAGCACAATTCAAGGAATTCTCGAGGAGGACAAAATTTTGCCACCAAATCAATTTGGGTTCAGGTCAAAGTTAGCAGCAACACAACAAACAAGAGTGCTGAAAGAAAAACTGTCACAGACAGAAGGTAATAACTTAAAATCCATAGGAATTTTTCTGGACATTGAAAAAGCATACGACCAGGTATGGCAGAATGGTCTACTGTACAAGATGTGGAAACTGGGCATCATTATTGAATTGACAGCTATTGTAAAATCCTTCTTAGAAGACAGGATATTTTGTGTCAAAGAAGGTAACACAATTTCTAGAAGGAGGAATGTAGAGGGAGGCCTGACACAGGGATCACCATTGTCGCCCACTCTGTAGCTTGTATGTACACGATATACCTAAATCAAGATCAGGAAGCAATAATCAAATCCTCTAATATGCTATGGTGAATCATTTTATAAACCTGGACTGCGCAATCAGCAAAGGCAGAAAAGTTGACAGAGCAAGTATGCAAATACTTCGACAAATGGAAAAGTTGAAGGTATACACATCCAAAATAGAAACCATACAATTCTCCAATAAGATTTCGGAAAGAGGCTTAGTGAAAGTTTAAGGAAAAAGAATAAAATTCAGCTCAACCCCAACATACCTAGAATGCATATTCGATAAAAAATTCAAATGGGAAAAACCTGTTTCTAGCAGATCATTCAAATCCAAATAAACAGCAAGCAAAATGTCAAGACTATTCCACAGCAATAACAATTTCATTGAGAAAAGAAAAATCTTAATTGTAAAATCAGTTCTCATCCCTACATTAATGTATGGATGTGTGTTATTGATAAAAGGTACAGCAAAAGGAAAAAATAAAGATTACTCAAAACCAACTCTATAGAATGACCTGGAACATTCCCTGGTATGTACGCAACGATAACATCAAACGAGAGTTAAATCTTGAAGATCTACCAAAAGTGGTTGAAGAACGCCAAGAAAAGATGGTCGATAGATTAAAGTATCATGTAGAGAGCAACATTAGTTCAAAATTGGAAAAGTATCGAAGAAAGAACCGAATTCACAGCCAGATTAAAGCTGAAGCTTTAGTAAAGAAGGAAGTAAACAATAGAATTCATGAACAACAATCAAGCATGTTTCATGTCTAAATGTTTTGCGAATATAAAACTGGTGTACGAAATTTGAATACAATCTTATGAGCAATAAAATAAATTACCTTTAGATGTATTTCAATTGTTTAAAATGATTATTATTGCCACATACTCTATTAAGTTATATTCCTAGCATTTGTTTTCTTCGATACAAACAGTATCTAATACTAATTTATTAATATGAACACAGTAAAGTTATTAATGTTACAGTCTAGGTAAATTCATGTTGTGTGATGAGGTTACGATGCATCAAAGCTAGTTCTAGTGCACTTATAAATTATATACTAAATTATAAATTGTGTAATTATAAACACCGAACACATCACATAGCAAAGTATAAGAAGAAGTTTCCAAGATGTAAAAAACATTTTCCAAGCAATGAAATGCTATGAATATAACTTTAGTAGTAAATTAAAATTGTTATAAACAAATAGTTTCATTGAATATTTCTAATTTTGGAAAATAGATGATGTGGAAACTATTAAAAACTAATTACAATCAATTGCGAAATTTGTGAGGTTATCATTTAACCTTAAAATGACTTCTAGCTTATAGAAGGCAAAGAAGTTTATACATTATGTTTTAAAAATATTTTACTTACGTAGCCCTTTCAGATATAAAAGTAATACATTTTGATGGTAACAAGAAATATTTCAGGAATATTTCAAACATCTCTGGAAAAAGTAGATTAAATTAGTTTGTTGAATATTAGTTTGGAGAATGTCAAATTTTGACTATTATAAAACTGATGTATTTGTATGCAAACGAAAACAATAAATAATTTAATCTGAAAATTAATTACGCATTATACATATAGCGCTATTAAATTTGCTTTTCTGGAAACAATTATAATATGTGCTGAATGTAATTGTATTTGTTTAAACTAGAGAATTTCATTGGTGTAAAGTTGGAAAGAGAATTTAATAGCCGCAGGTGTAGATGTTTTAACATGCACGGTCCTTTTGTTTTGAAAATAATTCTTTGTGTTGACAGTCTGTAATTATATTTTATATCATGGTTTAGAATTGTTTCTTTCTACTTGCGTACTTTTCCGTCCCTCTGACTTTCTGTCCGCTATCTTCTTTTGTTGTACCAGGCCGCTTTTTTTGTAGGAGACTATCGTACTGCAGCCAAATGGCTTATTGTACTTTCCTTGATCGATTAGTCACACCTGTACCTGGTACCAGTTACAATATTTCCCGGTGAGAGCGTTGTTGTACGAATTCGGAAATAACTTTCGTTGCACCAAACAGGTCTCCCCTTCTGGATGCCAAAGCTTCACACTAACAACGGATATGTTGAGTTGCCTCGCATTCCTCCAGACATAGTCCATACTGTACTGTGAAAGCCAATATTCTTCACATGTACCCTTAGAGGTGCGTGTCCTGTTAGCATGCAATTTATCAGTTTTATTTTGTTCCTGCCAAGTTTTAGCAAATCTAAGGTTTAGCAAATCCAAATGGCTTATTGTACTTTCCTTGATCGATTAGTCACACCTGTACCTGGTACCAGTTTCAATATTTCGCGGTGAGAGCGTTTTTGTACGAATTCGGATATAAATTTCGTTGCACCAAACAGGTCTCCCCTTCTGGATGCCAAAGCTTCACACTAACAAAGGATATGTTGAGTTGCCTCGCATTCCTCCAGACATAGTCCATATTGTACTGTGAAAGCCAATGTTCTTCACATGTACCCTTAGAGGTACCCTTAGAGGCAACAACAATATCTGTCCTGTTAGCATGCAATTTATCAGTTTTATTTTATTCCTGCCAGGTTTTAGCAATTCTAAGGTTTAGCAAATCCAAATGGCTTATTGTACTTTCCTTGATCGATTAGTCACACCTGTACCTGGTACCAGTAACAATATTTCCTGGTGAAAGCGTTTTTGTACGAATTCGGACATAACTTTCGTTGCTCCAAACATGTCTCTCCTTCTGGATGCCAAAGCTTCACACTAACAAAGGATATGTTGAGTTGCCTCGCATTCCTCCAGACATAGTCCATATTGTACTGTGAAAGCCAATGTTCTTCACATGTACCCTTAGAAGTGCGTGTCCTGTTAGCAGGCAATTTATCAGTGTTATTTTATTCCTGCCAAGTTTTAGCAAATCTACGGTTTCCTTTTTACATGTCTTTTTCTAGAAAGCGCTTACTGTGTTGATTTCATGCTGCTTTTGCCCAGCAGTCTATGCGTTTTTGATTGGTCGCAGTTTCTTATAGGTTCTCTGATGGATCTAGGTGGAATTACCAGAGCGGGTTCCGGATCAATGAATAGTATGCTGGATGCCTCCTTTGCTGATGCATCAGCTATTTTGTTGCCTACAATGCCCTGGATCCATATCAATGTAACTGAGTTGCTCATAGCCAGTCTACAAAATGTATTTATGCAATTGTTCATTAGTCCAGACACGTTTCTGGCGTTGTTCAACGCCTGAACTGCCCCCCCCCCCCTGACTGTCACTTACTATAAAAATACGTTGTTTGTTATATTTTCTTTTTATATTTTCTTGAACGCAATAGAGAATTGCGTATATTGGTGGATGGAACAATCTGCATTTCGACCGTTCTCCGTATATTCCTTCTCCCGCATTTCCAGAAACCCTTGAATCGTCTGGAACCAGACTAAAGCAGATTCCGGAAAGATAGGAGAGTTATCTCTCCACAAATCTTAGTCTTGATGACCTCATAGTTCCTGTGTATATTATAGACTGGAGATATACAGTCCGATTTCATTTCAAGTATTTCATCCCCTGTAATGTTAGTGTCTATTTTCTTTGCCAAATTCAGCCTGTTGGTTTTTAGCCAAGAGAGTGCGGCTTCCGTCTCTGCTTGTATGATCAATTCTAGTAGCGGAAGATCTAGCAGCACCTCCAGCGTCGCCACATTCTCTATTGAAACGATTCAGAGTTTTTCGACACCAACTGATACCAGCCGCCATTTGTTCCTCGATCAACAGGTGCGGGATCCAACGAGAAACTAATTTTTACACTCGCAACTTATCATGTGAAATCTTTAGAATTGAGGTTTTAGAAATGCCCAATAAAGTCTCAGTCTTCCGGTAAGTTACATGACCATCTTTATGAATCATCTCACGCACAGCAATAATGTTTTCCTATGTGAGCGCTGATTTTGGTGGACCTGGCCTAGCATCATCGCTGGGATTTATGCGTGCACGTTTGAATTCAGAATACCAGCGAGAAATTGTCGATTGATGTGGTGCTTCATTGCCAAAAATGGCCACCAACTCGGCAAGATATTGTTGTTGCGATAGACTTCTTCGAAAGTTGTAAAAAATTATGGCTCGGAAATGCCCTCGATTCAATTCCATGTTTCTGAACGTCTTACTAAGTTTAAACATTCATTGTGACTAAATTGCTTGTTGCATTTTGATGAAGTTTTCAACATCTGGTCAGGTCAATATAATGTTGAGGTTAATTTCGGAACTATATGTTTTGTTACTTGCGCTATACGGCTATATGTAAGAGTAAAATAACATCCCTCGTACATATAAAAAAAGTTCACTGCATATACATATCAAGTTAAAAGAAGAAAAAAGTATACAAGCAGTATAGAATATTGCATGATAGAAAATAAAAATTGAAAATGGCGGACTTCCCCCATATTTAAGAAATATTTGTTTAATATTGTTTATTCTGCTTACTAAGTTTTATTTAAATTGATCGAGTAGTTTAGAAAAAATTCTTGAACACCCATATATACACACGTGCAGAGAAATTTTATAAAAACTATTTTTAGAGCCTAGGAAGCGTCAAAATGTGCATAACAATCAAAAGTTTGAAATTGAAACTTTCATGAATTCCATATTTTTCATATATCTATATGTACTTAGATATACTTATAAATAGCTAAAAAAGTAAGTAAATTTCAGATAAACAAGAAGAATGAAATGTTATTGACATATATACGTATTATAACAAAAAAAATCATTAAACATTTTTAATTACAATGCGGGGCCCCGTGTGCAACGTTATTGCTTTCATTTTATCATTTATAACAATTTCTCCCAAACGAATCAGCTGTATTTATTCTCTTTTCTGATACAAAAGAATGAAGTTGATTTCATTATGCAAGTAGAATTTTCCATATCGATAAGATTTAAATAAATATCAGATGTATTGCGCTAAATATGTTTGTGAAAATTTATGTTTGTTTAATAGTCGTCATGTACATTTCCTTCGTAACGTGCGAAAATCAGAATAAGATAAGCAAGTTTGTTGACATTGTGAATTTTTTAGTACATCCTCATCGACCACATATTTATGGTAATATTAAACCAACTGATATTAGAAAAAGTTATACTAGATGTGGTATGTTTTAAAAAGATATTTTTAATGGACGTATTTATACATTATTTAATTATATATATTACTTTTTTGAATATCGTTGTATTGGCCCCGTAAAATCTAATGTATAAAATTGTTGTAGACAGGTGACCAAAA
>WYDF02025200.1:0-26416 GCA_009867245.2 Adranes taylori | reverse complement strand
AACATCGCCAAATCTGAAAGGTAAGAGTGAGCATCAAAATATTACTTTAATCAGTATTCTGAATTTGAAATTTGATTCCTATCATTAATTTGGTATTTAATTATATTGTAAAGATAGAAATGTCTACGCAACTTAGGCAATACGAATTTAAATGTCATAGCTTTAACTAGTTCCGTATTTAGACATTTTTGAGGTAACCATAACTCGTACTTCTATTAAACCAGAACTTAGGCTGCTCTCAAGATCCAGTACGTAGAAAAGTACATAGCAGACGCTCCGTATAATGATAGATGTACGTCCTTGGGGTGTAGTTCATACGAGCTTTGAGAATTAGCTCTGTTTTTATAACAACGTACGTTGAGTGAGGTCTCATACAGTTTTAACAGAGCGACCTTAATATTTAGTCGAACAAATAAGAAAAGCCCCCGAAGTAACCTTCGGGGGAGAATCGGGCTAGAGACACAATCGTACTACCGGCCAGGAAAATATTCTAGAATTTAGAGTGGAAAGCAAATAGACATTACACTTGCTAGAGAGGGAGCACTATAGGCGCTGCTGAGAAATGTGACGCACGGTAGTCCCTCCTCCTTTGCTTGCCAGCTCCACTTTCGTTCCAGTTTTTCGAATGAAAATCCTAACTAGTCCACGTCACTTTATTCCATAATGTCTCCCATTATTTCATAGCGATTTAGCTGCAATTTAAGTACTTATTAAGTTTACTCTAAGTGAAGAAAATAACTATTTTTGTGTATAAACTAAGTCGTTAAAAGTACGACCAAATAGATTCAGTTAAGTGAATAAAAACCGTAAGTCAATTCTATTAGTTAAATTATTAATTCTGACTTGGGAAATAATTCGTAGTCAATCAGTAGTAGAGTAAATAATTAGTTATAGTGTCTAATTAATAGTTAGATTCATTGTGAGAGTACAATTTAAATAATATAGATTTATTCGTTGCGTAATCACACTTATTTGGTGACGCCATCTTGTAGTCAGCTTGCGTCACGTATGATCATGTTTTTGCTGTAGACGTAGCCTTTTATCATAGATTAATAAATTATATCAGATCGCTTATATAGAGTGAAATCACGATTATTGAATATTTAATTGCATATTGAATTCTTATTTGATAAAGATTAACCATTTTTAATAGTGCAGTTATTGGTATGATGATAGATATTAAAGAAAACTTAAAACTGATTGATAGTTTTATTTCTCATCAGATGTTATTATCGTCCAGCATAATTTTAGTATGTTATGAACTAAAGTGATAATTTAATCTTTAACGGACCGAACTTTTTTTTCCAATGCCACTAAGGGTTTTGAATAGACGAGGGCCCTAAAATTAACAGAACTTGTGTGCAGCGACTGTTTAAGGAAACCGCTGTAAAAGCTCTCCATATTTAAACTTGCATAATTAATTAATTAAAGAATTACCTTAAGTTCTACCGTCATTTAGAAAATATATTTTATTACATGTTATGATCGGGGGTTTGAGTGCGAATGAATCAGGGGTTTTCTCAGCAAATAGAAGTTTGGGAATAGGAGTTTGGGAATAGGAGTAGCCTAATTCGCATGTCCGTGTCCAAATTTACACGCGACAATATTATTATAAGTACTATTTTCATACATTTCTAAAAATATCTGTAGGTTACAGATATAAGGCTAAAAATCTTCCTGAAATGCCAAACTACAGTCATGGAAAAAAGAATGTCTTTGTTTGTGAGCAACGTGAAATGCAAGACATACGTAGATTCCATCAAAGATTTTATTCGAACGTCTCCAAAACGGCTCAAGACCCTTTTATCCTCAAGCATGCACAGCAAACATTGCCAAAAAGATGTCAAACTGACAGAAGACCAAAACAAGTTTGTTATCAAATACTTCGTGAGCACCAGAAATAAAGGAAATATTCAGGTAAGTAATCTAGAGGTATTTTTTAATGTTTTCACGTGCTCTATTTCGCACCTACAATGCGGAAACATTAAATTAAGTCCTAAGTTGTATGAAATTTTCCTATCTTGCAGTAATAATTTACAAAAACAATTAAAACCGGTTTCGCGAAATAAATTTATATTGAAACTGTCATCAACTAGCCAGACGGAACAGATGGAACAGATTGAAAGCAAAAAATTTGCACCGCAATCTCCGTGAATCTATAAAGGAAATTGTTAAATTTGGCACTGAACCTGATAACACAGCTCACGTGGAAGGTAGACGTACCACATTACATGTACCTGGTAGACGTACCAGGTAGACGTAATCGCTTCTTTTATTGATCCAGTCGATTAAGGCGTATGACCATCTCATAATGCCCTACCTGCAATCGCCCCATTTGCAGCGCACATCGTGGGAATCTTAGAATCCTTAACGGATGACCAAAGAATAAGTGTTAATTTTTGTATTAATAAAAATAAATGTTTGTACTAATCTTTTTTGTTTTTATAAAACGTTGTCAAATTTACTAGACAATAGTATTAATGTACTATAAAATCATTGTAGTATTCTAGTGTTAAATAAAATGACATAAGCTGATAAAAACAAATTAAAAATTTATATATAAATAAAAAATTTGCAACTTGCAAAATTGCATTACTATTTATTCAATCTATTTACGATTCATGAACGTTTATCTATTATATTAAAATAGAAATAATATATCAGAGATAAATGTAAAATACAACTAACGAAACGATAAGAAATGCTATTGACGTGAAAACTTACGAAACTATATATAGTAAATGGAAACAAATGCATTGAGGTTTTGAGATAAATGGCTTAGTTTATTCGGAAAAATGTAATTTTTAGCGTAGAGAGGTTATTTACAAAACTTTCCGTAGTAGCAATCGGATTTCATTTTTCTTCTTTCATGACAAATTATTAGTTGCTAACAAGTAACTAAACTTTTTCAAATAAATTTTATACAGATTTTTCAGACGTCAATACAGGACTTAGGATACATACATGTGACACGTCACATGATAGATAAATAATTTATTTGTGGAAACAATTTTTTCAATTCTTATAAGAAGAATATTTTATTTAATATATCGTATTTATTTATGCCTTTCTTCCCCGGAATAAGATTTCTTTAAAATTTTAGAAATTTTTTTAAAATATGAATTAAAGGATGGGTAATTAGCATAATTTTTTTTTAAAAGTTTGTTGCTCAACTCTTCTACAGCCGGGTACAAGACCCATCAGGGATGAAAGTGGTGTGGTGGGAACTTATACAACTATATACTAGTTTATTCAGAAATTTTATGGTATTTGGTAAAACAACTTTTCTTGTCATTGACACACAGATATATCGAATATTTTAAATATTGTCGTGATTCTACTGCAACACAACGAACACTGTTCGCATCTACCTCTTTTTGCGGTAAAAATTGGGCAGGGCACTCCACGGTTGCTCAGTCTATCATCGACAGAAACACTATAGTTATATTTCCTACGTTTAGCACAAACTAAAGAATTTTGTGGGCTGTTTCGAGGATTCGCTGAAGACGCCGATCCGCGCTTTCGGACAGGATTGTTGGTTTGATTCATGAGTCCTAGGGCAACTCCACTTCTAAAGTCAAGAAACGTAAGGTGCTCCTCGGGATTAAGTTTTTATAGAGAATGTAATTGTTGACAAACGCAATATCAACAATTCGTTCCACCATTTCTTTAACCGCCTATTGATACAATAAGCTACGCTTGATCTACGCCACCCCATATGTTTATTATAGTCATCGACAATGTGGGGACAATTTATGTCGATCTTGGTACCGTCTTTTTGTTGACATTTGACTGCAGTCAATTCTGTGCCATGGAAGGTGGATAAAAAATATGCAATCCTGTTGTCACACCATTTGAAAAATATGTCCGAATTTGACACTATAGTCAATATCACCTCGCCGAAAGGTTTTATCTTCTTTCATATAATTTGATGGTACTCCTAGCCGATCACGCTGAATTGTTCCATATGCTAAATTCTTTTCAGTTTTCTAGTAAAAAGAGTGACGTAAAGAAATTGTCGAAATATATTATCCGATTAGTGCCCCAATAATTTTCAGTCAAGGTCAAAACGACTCTTTCATCCTGAATCTTTTTTTCCGGTACTTCATTTTTCCCATGGTACACGTCGAATTTCTTTATATATCCGTTCTGGTCACCCAGACACCATAGTTTATACCCTCTTTTGATGATTTTTTTAGGGTTGTATTGCTTCAATGTGGAGCGGCCTTTAAAGATTATCATGGGTTCGTCAACTGCAAGTTTCCTAGTCTCATTATTTAAAATTTCAAAGCGTTCATTCAGAAAAGGTCAGAAAAGGTCTTATCTTATAAATTTTAATGTTGTTAAGATGTATTGTCATTTATATGAAAGTATTGCAACAACTGCTCGAAACTTCCAGGCATTACTCTTTTTACTATCGCTATTCAAAGATCTTCAGCACATGACCATTAATGTGTATAATCTGGTACTGTATGATATCCCATAAAAAGGTAAGTCCTAGAAAAGACAACAGTTGACGTTCTTAGAAGTTCATAGTCTTTCCACGTTGAATAGCAGACAAGTTTGACTGGTAGACAATATCTTTTACAGTATTTGGCCCCAACACTGTAAGATAGTTATTAGTGTAAGTTGAGCAGTGTTGAAAATGTTCTTGAACCGGATTTTCACCCAAACAGTATGAAGGAATATTGGTAGTAATCTCTTTCTTTTCCACTTTGTCTTCTGTTCCTTTCCTGCCTTTCCTCCTCTATTGCTTTTATTTGATTCTGAGAAGTGAGGAGCTGCAGTGGAAGTGTTATTTTCCATTTCAATGTTTGCCTCTAGTTCAGAATTTGTATTTTCTGAACTAGAGGCATTGTCTAAATTTTCTTCGTGCAACACTATTGTCATATTGCTTGTTTCGAAATGTTCATTTTTTTCATCATTTTGCTCTTCGTCTGTTATCGTTTCGTTGTTAAGTGGTAGATTTACTAATTCAAATACTGCTTCTTCAGCTGCAGCCAGAAAGTTCATCATCATTGAGTAGCTGTCTGTTTCGCCAATTATACATTTTTCTGCAAGAAATAACCTACATTGTGATCCTACATTATTATTTATTATAGCGCCCAAGAAAACTGGCGCCCGGGACACCTGCCCGTCAGGCTCCCCTAGTTACGCTACTGGGTGTAATTTTAATTATCTTTTCCCATTATTCTAGGAACATACGTCATTTTAGGGAGATTTTCAATCAATAATACATATACAAGAACACACCTACCAAATCCCTGACGGGACTTAGGAGTCCAGTAAATAACTCAACAAATTATATTTCTCTATGTGTTTGAAACAACAAGAAGTTCAAATTTACAATAATTTGTATTTCACTGTCTGTTTTAGTAGAACACTAACAAAACCCACAACACAATTGACGCAGTCGCTACTGTGTGACACTAAGAAATACATTCAATTAAATGACAAAACCGTTATACAAGACGTAGTCTTGGTTGCATAAATCGTAGAATAATGTGTACTCGAGAGTCCCGCGAGGAACTTATCGATAATTATGAAGTATTAAAATTATCCACGTACTTTACATTATATGAGACCTTAGAATCCCGACGGGGAACAGAGGGTTATTCTCGACAACTTTATTTTGTACAATTTTTGGAGCTACAGACTTCTTACAGCCAATATACTATATTAATATGTGTTGTAGTATTTTATTATTATTATTATTATTTTATTACTAATAATGAGAATCATAATAAATATTAATAAGTATGGAGAGTGGACAGCTTGGACAAGCCTGGGGATTTTTTTTATTCAAATCCGATGCTGCACCTGTACAAATAGATGAAATGGTAACACAGTGCTGTTATTATAAATATAAAATTCTTACATTCCGTGACTAAATAAAATAAATATATCTACTCATCGTGAGTTGGCAACCTTTAAAAAAAAAGACTACATAAAACAATATATGTCTGTCGGTCTCTCTATACATAAAACTTAAAAAAGCATCATCTTGCATAGATAAATGAGAGAAAATTATTTAAATGTTTTGCTATACTATATTTTAAATGAAAGACTATATTAATTAAAACGCATTTATAAATAAATAAGAATATAAAAGAAAGGAATATGTGATTGTTTGAATAAGAAAGAGAGATCGTACGATTGTTTACGTCGCTAGAAGGACGTATATAGTTTATAATAATATATAGCGTAGTTTCCGTGTGTATGCGCGACCAAGATAGTAATATAGATGACCGCATGAATATGAAAGAGATATATATATTCCCCGTGTAACCATATGAACCGTGAATGTTATAATAAAGTAGGAGGCGCTACTACATGCGTTGTGGTGGGGTCCACTGTTCCACACAAGTTGTGTGTATTGTGTGAGTCTGGTCTTTCATAAAAAAGTGAATTTCTAAGCTTCTAATAACAGTCTTCGGCCTTCCCAAGTCCGAAAGCAACAGCAGCCGAGGCAGCAGACATTGGCCTATACGGTACGAGTAATTCTTATAATAATTCTTATACCGCTTATTTCTATATCATTAGATATACCGTTCATTGCTATTGATTGCATGTATTTTGAATGATTTGTGTTTCCTTCCATCATCCTGTTAACCTATTTTCTTTTCACTTAATGCACACATTACTGACTTATGTACACAAAAGTTGGTATTGAGTGCTTGGTGACGATACTGTCTATGTCCACAAGGATGCTATTAGGGTTTCCGTCGCAGCGTATAAATCCGTTAAATTGCGACTAGCGCTGACCTATGTTCACAAGGGTTGGTTTTAGCCACTTAAGTTACATTGATACCTATGTTCACAAGGGTGTTAAAGTAACTATTAGCATTTCCTATACCGTATAATACACTGACGTGTGTCAAATGTTAAGCTATGTTCACAGCGGTTAATAGTTGATAGTTCAGTGACAGTAGCACCTATGTACACAGTGGTGTTGCTGAAATCCATAGTGATTTCCCTTTCCGTTATCTGCACTAAATTATGTAAGACGCTAGCCTATGTTCACAGCGGTTAGTTGGTGTTACTTCGGTGAAGTGACACCTATGTACACAGTGGTGTACTGTAATCGGTAGTGATTCATTGTTACAGTACATGCTAACTTATGTTCACAAGGGTTAGTTTTGGTGGCTCATGTGGCATTAACACTCAAGTTCACGAGAGTGTCATTGTAACTATTAGTATACCTGTCCTGTTAAGTTCTCCATATCGAACATTATGATTTATACACCCTCCGTATTTGTGAATGATTCATAACCCGCCGCTAGTAGCAAATTCTGAGAGTTCCTACCCTACCCGTGATCCATACCGTATATTGAGAGATATCCTTCATTCCGTGATAGTATATATAAATGTAGACTCACCCCAACCGTTTCCTTGAGAATGATTGATTGTTTGTGTATGCTTCCCGCAAGTTACATGCTTCTCATATTTTCACCGTTTCGCTATTTTATCACCGCATTTTTAATAGGAATATACGAGCACCGCTAAATTCATTTGCACCGCTTTTTGTTTATTATTATTACCTTTGC
Organism: Adranes taylori; assembly: GCA_009867245.2. Taxonomy (NCBI): domain Eukaryota; kingdom Metazoa; phylum Arthropoda; class Insecta; order Coleoptera; family Staphylinidae; genus Adranes; species Adranes taylori. Next base: position 18,869 of record WYDF02025200.1, on the reverse strand, counting down.
ACCACCGTATTAAAACTATTTGGCGTTAGTGTTTTATTTACTGTATATTATGATAACCGCCATAAAGGCTAAAATGATTTAAAGTTTCTGTTTTGAATAATTATATTTTTATTTGTGAATTAATATTTTCTTTCTTTGTTTATATGTGAAGAAAAATACACAGTTTTGTAAACCTTTAATGCTGTTTCACTTATTAGTGGATAAGTTTATTACAGCTTCCCCGCAAGAACGATAACACCTGGTTTACTTACCAACTGAGTTTACTTGAGCTCTCAGTAAGCCCCTGAGGACCGAAGGAATATCGCAATCATAATATTCGTTTTACGTCATTACGTTAACACCGGCAGTGTGCGTTACAAAATGTTTCTGCTTATCCGTATTGAATTCCATAATACCACATTGTGATAATTTGTAATAAAATTTGTTCAGCAAATATACTTTGTACGCATGATATTCAAACAGCTAACACTTATAGCTAACGGTTGTAGCATTATTATAAATCGTGGTTAATTCGAAAACCGTCATTTGACACAAACTGGTGAAATAAAACTAGCATTGTCATCTACTCATCAGTGGTTTTGTAATCGTGGAAAGATGTTCCTGAAGAAATAATAATTTTTTTAAATGTTGAATTACTAATGATTTAAACGGTACCGAAGATGATGTGCTTTGGTGCAACAGTGAAGAAGAGCATTCTAGTTTAAAAAGTTGTTATTGGTCACGGACCTCCAGATGTTTCAAAACAAATATAAAATTTTTATTTTTATGTTATATTAGATATTCAATTTAATTTATGTTGATAAATCTCTAATCGGATAAACCAATTTGTAATAATCGTCGTCTAATTCATTCTAAAAAGAGATATCGACATACTACATGATTTTTTAACTCACTATAAACCAATTAAATAAATAAGTCTGTAATAAAATTAATCGCGAATTGATAAGTAATTTAAACGACGGAAAGATTTATTTTGCATAATCACAAGTTCTTCTTGCATGCCGTCAGCAAACTCTGCGTATAGAATCGCCCACGAAGGCCACCTATAAAGCAACGTTCGTATTCTTCGTGCACATATAGGGTGAGGAGAGCAAGTCAGAGCCGATCGTAAAAGAACGCATCTCGAGGGAGGAGAGGGGTTAGTCAACTGTATCGAGCTACATGCACGTTCGCTTTCTCGTGTGCTGAGAAAAGAATATATATCGCGCGCATTAGAGTGACTTTCCTTTTTGTTGTTTCGTTCAAGTGGAATGAGAATACATGTCAGAAGGGATTGAGGCGATTTATAGTTCCTCTTTTTAAGCAGATCTTTTTCGCATTTTGTGTGTATGTTAATCGAATATAGAATACAAGCTAAAATGATACATAGCAAGAGAGAAAGATATGTTTCGTTCTCTTTAATGGCGTCTCGATCTCTGCGCGCAATTTTTTGTATTATAGAGTTTCGCTTTTGACGATGTCAGATTTCTAGTAAACAACTAGGTTGAACTTGAGTTCGTTGAGAGGATTTTTAGATCTAGAGAGGGATTTTTACGACCTCAGATTTTGGAACAAACAACTCTTAATAGGTTCATTGAACTTTGGGTGGCCTCGTCTGGACGAGAGTTCAATTCCATCGTATTTTGGACAAACTACTTTCAATGATTTCAATGAACTTTGTGGGCTTCACCATCTAAACAAATTTTTCTATTGTTTGTAAGGAACGTACACCGTTTCGAATGCTTTCCACGTAGCGTCCGAAGGAATGCTACTGATTCGAGAACAATGCTCCCTTCATAACGATTTTACCAGAAATTTCGACTAAGGACTGCTTAGTTATCGTCGCAAACAACAAGAACTACTTTCGGCGAAGCCGGACCCAAAAAATCTGCGTTTTCAAATAAAAAACCAGATCCAAGCCACTTTGGACAAAACGCATTCTGGGCCTTGTTCTGGTAACTTCAAGTGAGCATTTCGCTCGTAATCAGCAATAATTATCTAAAGAATAAATGACTGAATATTCGTATCAGAGTGAGCATTTCGCACACATGAATATAACTAGACATTTCTCACTAAAGCGTTACCAACGCAATCCCGATTTAAGTTTTCAGCTACAAAAATTAAATCAAAGTCTCACAAGGTCAGTAACAAAAAAATTTTATGCGAGCAAATCAGGTATATACAATTTACATACTTTAATTCTTCGGCTGAATCTTTCGGCCCTGTAAATATTCATTACTTGCTGTCGTTTCTGGAATTCATATATCTTTTTATAACAGAAGATCATTTTTATGTCAAAATCCATATCTTTATTAAAAACTAATTTTTCATACGCTAATTCATCGTAAATATTTTTGTATTATAATTAGAATAAAATGTCAGTCCAACATAACTAACTAAATTCATTTTACGTATTATACATATTAAAAATAATAAAATCCAGGTTATGCAAGCTCATTTACAAAAACTTAACGCTTCCATGCTTCGAAGAGCTGTAGTTTTGTATTGCACCTTTGTATTGCACCTTTTCACCTATATATGCAATTATTTAGCATATCTATATAATGGGCCCGATTCGATAAATCAGCCTGACTAGATAAATTAAATAAATAAATTTGATGCTCTAACCTAAAACAAAGTGAAGATGTCGAAACTGATGATACGTCTGAAGAAGATTCACAATAAATTAGGTCGTTTATTATATGGATATTATTACAAAATAAGATGAATGCATTTTTTTCAATACCTTTTATTAAAACATTTTAATTTTTATTTGTGCGTTAAGATTTGTTCCTATCAATATAATATAGAAACATTATTATTTGGTGTATTACATAGTTTAAGAAGAGTATGAAATATACCATATTATTTGAAATATAAGCCGCCATCGAATTTAAAGCGCACTATAATAGGTATTTTCAATAGTATAAAATAAAAATAAAAATGTTTTCATAAAAGGTATTGAAAAAATGTATTTTTAGAATTCAGTAATTTTAAACATAATGCAGTTAGTCACTACTGAAACTTCAACATTATTTATCATGGATGTTCTTCCTTTATTTAATGATATTCAATTTTATTTTTATGCTGACTGAAATAGAGTGGCAGGGAAAAATAAAATGAACATAAAAACATGTGAATTAGTTACAAGTTTACCACTGATAGCGCGAATGTAGAAACAGAACGAGCGGAGTATCAACAAAAACAGGCATTTAGGCATCAATTCACGTAACTTAACGGACCATTTGACCGAGAAGCGTCAGATGTAATGCATAAAAAACCGAGAAAATTAGAGACCGGGAAATATCCTAAAACGTTTCGAGCATAAAACGTTAGTTCAATACGAGTTGAACATATTCTAATGTTTGTGCCGGACTAAAGCAGAATTTTGAACTTCCCTAATAAAATGTAGTTCTCGTAATAACATTTGTTGTAACTCAGAACTAAAAAGCCATTTAATATATTAAGGGTAGATTTTTTTATTTTTATTAATCTGGTATTTAGTTTTGAATTTACATTAGCACAAAAAACCAGCTTGTAATGTAATGGCAGATTTACATACATTCTGCTACATAAATATCCAGATTTTTGTAAAAAAAGCTGTTCGTATGAAATAATATTTAATAATGTTGATATTTAGATTAAAGAAGAATATATTCTGCGAATATACTCTTAACTTAGTTAAAAAATATTAAGTTTAAAAATATGTTGCAAACATATTGTAGATTCACTATACGCAGGAATCAACCAATTAGAAAAAAATGACTTAAAAATTTGTATAGTAGAAAAGTAATACGTACACAGTTACACATTTTATTCACGATTGTTTAAAAAACTTCGATTTATCGAAAACAATTCTTACAGAAATAATAATCATATATTTTTCAGATACAGCACTTACTATATTGCTGCAGCGAAAATATAAGGGATTAAGTAAATATGCACAGCTAGTTGGAAACCGTAATTATTATTAGAATATAAAAAAGATGTAAAATAAAAAATTGCTGGCAACCTGAAATAAGTATTGCTACTTTAAAATCTCCATTTATATAGGAAATATGTATTAATTTTTATTTCGTATCTTTAACATGGAAGTTGGCGAAAACTTAATTCAGAAATAAATAAAACAAAATCACGTCCAGAATGACGACAATGAAATAGTAGATTACAAAGTATTGAAAAAACACAACCTGGAAAATACACACTGAATGCTATATTAGAAACAAATATCGTGGTACTCAAAATAAAATTACAACGCTTGACAAAATTAACATGGGTTGGAAGAGATGCCTCATCGAAGAGCACATTAGTGTTTGAGGTGTTTTAATTGCAATACATATTATCACATTAAAAATATTACACAAATACATTAAATTGCTCCTACTGTGCAGGCACCCATGAAAAAACAGCAGGCACAACCTAACTATTGCTCATATCTTTCTTTGTTTTATTTGCTTCTCACTTCTCGTGCACAAAGGAATTATCGCTGTACATAAAGCTCATTTCTCCAGATTCACGCTGATATATTACATGATATTGATACATAGCTAATGTTGATATTTATAATATAATCTCTGAATCAATATCTCAGTCATTCTAAGCTATGGAGCAGTCATTACTTATATCCCACTTTTATTATATATTGTTCAACTTGTTTTTACTTTTCATCAACCTGGTCAAGCGTCCTGATTAGGCAATGCGTTGAAGTGCGTGGTTGCTTTAGTCTCTAACACCTCTTAGGTAAGGTTCCATAAACGGGCCTTACACGATCATTCGGAATGACATTCTGACAAAGGATTAATATTCTGATTGAAGGTGTACGGTTAAAATTGATGGACTGATGAATGGATTGACGGATTTCCAAATATTTTGGAATGCGATTCAATCATAGGAAATGGAAGCGAGACTGACAGTCTGAATGTGTTGGTACTATTGATATAGACGACGCAGTTGACGACTTACAGACATACGTTGGTGATAGCCATTGTTTAAAAAGTTTTATAGAAGTTTATGGGTCTTCACCTGATCATTGGAGTAAAGTGCTTCCTAACTATATGAATAAGTATAAAAAACAAATAGCGTTAGAAAAACTTCTCGTAATCTACAGGGGAATAAAGCTTTTACGTTCAAACTATAGACGACAGCAGAAAATTAAAAGCTCATTGAGAAGTGGTGGGGGAACGGATGAAGTATACAAGCCTACTGCTTCATGGGTGTTTTACACCTTAAAATTCTTACAAGATTCGGAAAACGCTGCTCCTTTAAAGAATCAAAATGAGGAACTAGAGGTAAGTAATATAATAATTATACCATTTTGTTTGAATAAATCTTTCGATAATAGTTACTTACAGTACCGCACAAAATATAATACTTATAAAATCTACCAAAATACCTCATGATCAAGATTTATTTCATTATTTTTCAATGAAGAGGAGAAAAAAACTTAAATATAGAAATAAAAATGAACAGTTATAAAACTCTAGAAAAGTTATATTTCATCGGATTCTTCATGACGTTCAATACTTTCTTGACTAGTAGTAGTCACCAAAATTGTCTCTAAAAGCTTTGACTGTCGTGGGATTATTTTTACCTTTTGTTGTTTGCATCGACACCAAAGGAGATGTATCTAGTGTTTCCCCAATGGATCAATAATTTGCCCCAATGGCAAATTATTGGTCCCATTATTCTCCTCTATAAGAAAGTTATGTAGGTAGCAGCATGCTAAAGTTGCAATAGTCACTTTCTTCGGATCGAAGTACATAGTACTTAACAGAACTCGAAAGCGTGAAGTTAATATGCCTAAGGCATTTTTCATAACTGGTGACAGTGTCTTGTTGAATACAACGTGTTTTTCTTCATCCAAATCTTTTTTAGCATATGATTTAATTAAATTTCTATGTAACGCAAAAGATTCAAAGAAAAATTTGAAAATTATTCGGCAGCGATGAAGGGATTGAAAGATTTAATTTCCCTGTTTGAAACAGTTCACCAAACTTTGAGTGAAACATCATTCATCCGTCTGATTAGTGCCAATTAGTGCCAACGTCTAGCATTATGAACTTTTTTTAGAGCTGACCAAAGGTAATAGAACTATACTGAAAAAATATCTAGTTGGAGTATGTTGAACCGGAATTTGTAGGTTTTATTATAGCCACATGCTTTCCGTCCATTGCTCCAACGCAGTTCCTAATTTTAAATTTAGTTTCGAATTCTTGACACATCGATTTCCAAGAGTTCAAGGTACCGTAACAAAACAGAATGAACTGCTTAAAGTGGCTTGTGATGATCTGTCTAGTAGTGCCGCAGAAGATTCTGAATATTTAACTTTAGCAAAAGTGTGGGCAAACAAATTAAAACCCCTTGCGCCATTGCAAAAGAAATTGGCAGAAAAAGCAATCAGCGATGTCCTTCATATGAACTCTGTAAAAATCAACATTGGCAGTTACAGTCCAATTCTGTCTCTACCTGACTCCCTCCTCAGCTCACCATTCGACCCACCAGTCGACCCTAATTAGTCCACCATTAGTGATGTCCGAAGAATCTACTATTGATCAGAATGCAGAATCTACTATTAATTCTGTTTATTTCTACAGTTATACTAATATTTAATTTATGTATTAATACTTAATCTAGTACCTATTTTCATACTATTATACAAAATACTAGGTGCATACACAAGTATTATAAAATAACTTAATCATTTTTTACTTACTTTGACGTAATCCTGAAGTGCATACGTAAGGGCATTTTTCATAAATTGCTTGAGATATAGCTGAAGGAGATATGATGACAAAAACTTCAAATCTTCCAGTGGCAAGGAATATTAAACCGCTAATCTCTCTACGAACTGATATCGAACTGAGTAGTAATTTTTATAGTCATGTAAAACATTGGTTGCTGAGATCTCACGTAGCAATGTTAAATGGCTGTACTAATTACGTTTTTCTAACCATTTCTTCATCGATACTTTGCGTTACACTGTTTTTCTGTTGTCCAATGCCATGACAATGGCTGTACTAATAACGTTTTTCTAACCATTTCTTCATCCATACTCTGCGTTTCACTGTCATTATGTTATCCAATGCCATGACAATGGCCAAATAAGCCTTTTCATGATTGAAGTCAGGAATGACTGTCTAATTTTTCAGCCAGACTGACATTCCTGATTGACCGTGAAATGGCCGCAATACATCACCACGAGATTACGCTTCCGTATATCACCGTACAGAAACATTAAAGTTTGTTTTATATTACCCCCTATAGTTTCACATTCTCCCTTAGATCGATTTGATTGTTATATACTAAATGCTTGATTCAAAAGTCATTCCGGTAACTTTATATTTGTTTTGGAATTTTAAATATAATAAAACTTATTACTCTACGCATCCCTTGCATGTACTAAAATATTATTCTCAATCAGAATGCAAAAAAAGTCTGAAGGATTTTAATAAATGTTACAAGAATGCTATAAAAAATTATATGCAGTACATGTGACATGATCGTGTATGACTATATTGTAAAATGACTACCTTGTTCTAAATATATGTTATCTGTATTTATCAGATTATTTCTATTGCCCTTGTCTTTTCCTTTTTCAATTCTAAATTTATTAGTCTACCGTATTCAAAGAAAAACGTAATAACATAAAAACAACCTGACCTTTCAAATTTATAGCAGCACAAGATTTAATAAAAAAATCTTGCTTTATTAGCACTGCTCTTAATAAGAATCAATTTCGTATCTCTGCCAATATATCCCTGTTATAAGACGGAAGCTTATTTCTGTCATGTTACAAGTAAACAATACTTTGGATAGGGCCTACTTGGATGCGGTATACAGTAGAATCTCGATTGAATTTGTGTTCCACATAAATCCACATAAATCACATAGATCGGGTTTCATATAAATCCGAGCTACTAAAAAGAATAAGTAAAAATTTGCAGATATTGTAGAAGAAATACTAACTTAATACAATTCTCACTGGCTCATCATCTGATAAACAAAATGCAAATAAAGCATATGTCGTCTAATAATTTTATTATGTATTAACTACATTTTTATATATCAATGGTCATACAGGATTGCATGTCAATAGAAGTCGTGACACATGTCAATTATTGTACCAATATATAATAAGTTTTAAGCAGATAAAACATGTGCTAGTAATGTATCATAATATATAGTTACTAAATATAAAATTGTGGCACAACACTATCTGGCGACGAGTATAGAACTCACAAGTTTAACAGTCGAGTAGCTGAAATATTAGTCATCACCTTCACTGCGAACAAAAGTCTCATTTAGTCGGGAATATTGAAAACTTTAATATAGAATCAGGTGATTTTGCAAGGTACACAGAAAGGCTGCAACAACTTTTCTTATGAAACAATGTCAAATATGAAAAGATCCGTTGTTCATTACATTGGTGAGTGCACAAACTTACGAAGTATTGAAGAATTTTTTATTAGATTATTTCCGTCCGAAGAGAATAACAATCGCAGAAAGACTCAAATTTTATCTTTCTGGGAGCGGGGGGTGAAAGGGGTGGGGGGCGCAGCTGTTACCTAAATATCAATACTTTTTTAAGTTGAAAATACCTTTGCATAATGACTTTTTCAATAGTTTTCATTTCAATCAGTTGGCCGCAATTTAATTAAAACAATTTAAATTTGTATCAAATTTTTGTTTGCATTCATTTGAAAGTAATAAAGGCCACACACAACTTTTGCTATTTTATTCCGATAAGATGTTCCATGAACACAGTATATTCTTACTAAAAGTGACCACAATGATGTTTGAAGAAACAAGAGTCTTAAACATGCCCACGTCTAATGATTCTTAATTTGTCTTAAATTTTAATGTTTTATAAATTAAAGTTAATTAGGCTTTTGAGAATAGCATCTTATCATTTTTTTACTCACTATTTCTATAAACAATGTTCTGTTCATACTCTTTCATAGTAATAGTATTTCTATTCATAGTCGTTTTCTGTTTAGTGATCAAAATTACGTGATTAAAACACTAAGAATCTTCCGTTGCCACTTATAACAAAAACTAAACATGGCCAGTGTATTAAAAAAGTAAAATATTCTCTAAGAATATATATAATATTTTTAACGTAATTTGCTAAAATAATACTGTAGTTTTTCTCAAAGTGACGATGCTGGCAGTCACCATCTGTCATAAGGCAGTTACACTTATTTAGTACACACCGCCTTTCTATAACTTTCCTATCCGCAAACAGTCCAAACAGTCCTATGCTGAGACGAATAGTACGTTAGTAGTGCATGTTAGAATCACTTTGGCTTTGGTACACTTCTAAATTAATATTGAGGTAAATTTCAAAACTCCAATAAAGTATTTCTAATTGATTTAAAATAATATCCCTTTCTGATGTATACATGCGTAACTGGGTTGAAAAGAAAATTGAATCAAGCAGAGGAAGCCGGTACAAGTAACAGTCAGGTAATTAGCGGTTATACAACTACGCAGAATAGTAATCCTAAATGTAGAAAATATAATCCAAATTACTTAGATTGGGATTTGCATGTAAGGTTATTAATGACCTAGAATGAACCCCAATATGTTTGCTCTGTATGACTATTTTGGCCGCTGATAGCATGAGACCTAATAAATTAAAACATCTTGAAAGAGTACATGCGGACCATGCTGGGAAGACAACAGAATTTTTCCAAAGAACATTAAATAATTTAACATAGAAAAAAGTTTCCAAAGACCATGTCTGTAAGATCAAGCAACAAGTAACAAAAGCATTGCTTGCATCGTATGTAGTTTCTTATAGAATTGCTACAAGCAAAAAACCCCATTCAATAGGAGAAACTTTGGTGTTACCTGCGGCTATTCATGTGGTGGCTACGATACTCGGCGAATCGTGTACTGATCAACTGAAAATGATTCCACTTGCAGATAATACGGTGGAAAGAAGAATTTTCGATATATCCACAGATCTTTGCGATCGATTAATCCAAAAATTAAAATTGTCTTATTTCGCGTTGCAAGTGGATGAAGCAAGATAAGATATGTTGTAGAAACTGATGTTAGAGGAGATATGTTATTCTCTAAACCCATTGAATGCAATACTACAGCAAGCGAAGTTTTTAACGAAAATGACATTCTGAATGAAAATGACATTCTGTGGGAGAACTGTATTGAGCTCTTCACAAATAGGGCTCCATCAATGGCAGGAAAAGGCGCTGGTCTACAGACACTAGTTCGAGAGGTGGGTCGTCGTGCAATTTGGACACATTTCATGATTCATAGACTATCACTTGTTTTAAAACATATGGGTGGAGATCTACTAACAGTATTTCAAGTTATTATAAAAGTTGGAAATTTTATTAAATATACGAGGATGTATTGATATCTAGTTAGCCTAGACCGATTCCATGGATAAAGAAAATATTGCGTTACCATAGCAATGAATAATAACTTATTAGAAGTGTCAGTGTAAAGTTTCACGTTAAAAAGTCAAACCAGAGTTACGCAATTAAATTTGAAAACAAGGATGTCGACCGAAATTGTGAAAATCGAAAAATTGGAGTATCGAGCCATCATCAAGTATTTTAATTGCATGACCGATTTGCTAGCACCATTTTTTTTTATTGTTTGAATATTGCATATTTTATTTAATATTCATTTATTCAATTTATGATTATTATTTGATTGAGTATATATTTTTCTTTTGCTAATTGTTTATTTTGTGTGTAGAAAAACAATAAACGATTCTGTTATAATTTTGAATGCTGTTTCACTTATTAGTATTAAGTTTACTTACAGCTACCCTACAGTAAGAACGAGAACCTCTGGACAACTCAGAAGACTCGAAGCTACCTACCCCCTCAGTAGTAACTGAGGACCGACGAAAAACAACATCAGTTCGGAGTGCGGTCTCACTATAAACTGACCTGGCGCCCGAAACAACTTCTTGAAGACCGAGATAGTACATAATTTAGTTGCGCCATTATAGTGACAGACGCTACGGCTCCCCATTAGCAGCGTCGCGAGTGGGAGTTCCGTTTAGTACATGTATCTATAAGAGATAGGTAGTAGATAGTACGCCGCATATATTGACGTCCGAACATAGGGGCATCGACGTTGTCACAGCGTCCATCATATAATTCATGTCGATTTGGACATGAGAAAAATTTCTGCAAAATGGATCCCCAAATGTCTAAATGTTGACCAAAAGCGTGTAAGGGTAGAAGCATTGCGTTCGATCTGTGCTCGGTTTGAAAAATATGCAGACTTCTTAAGCCGTGTTGTTACTGTGGATGAAAGTTGGGTATATTTCTACGACCCAAAAACAAAGCACCAATCGATGGACTGGAGAAAGTCTGGTTCTGCAAGGCCTAAGAAATTTCGTGTTCAAAAATCTGCTGGAAAAGTTCTTGCTTCAGTTTTTTGGGATTGCCAAGGAGTAATCATGAATGACTTTCTGGATAAGCGTAGAATAATGACTGGGAATTACTATTCGACGTTACTGACACTCTACGAGAAAAAAATATGGAGGGAAGACCCGGAAAGTTGTCCAAAGGCATTTTGTTTTTGCAAGACAATGCCCCTGCACACAAATCGCATGTTGCCATGCAAGCAATTCGTGATTTAGGTTTCGAGTTACTCAAACCTAATTCACCAGATCTGGCTCCGTCCGACTATCATGTCTTTCCTCAACTGAAAGAAAGGTTAAAAGGTCGTAAATTTTCTTCTAACGAAGAGGTGATAGAAGCTATGGAGACCTAGTTTGCAGAGCAAGATAAATTTTTGTTTTGAAAGGTCTAGAGGCGTTGTAGGTTCGATGTAATAAATGTTCCAATTAAGAGGAGAGTATGTTGAATAATAAAATATTTTGATTTTCCAATTTTGTTTGCTTCTATAGTAGGCTAAGAATTTTTCAACACATCCTCGTAAACCATTAAAGTAAGATCAATTTTATGTCCCGGGGCAAATTTGTAGTTTAGTTTGTGTTTTTGTCCGTAGTTCATTTATTCCCGAAGAATTAATAAATTTAATCAAATTTGTCTTTTAAAGAAAATATAAATTTATTTAAAACAATTCAATTTCAACATTTCGGCAACCTTGGTTCAAATTACAATTTGTGTTAGGAATGTTTTCCTATTTCATTAGCGTAATAAAATCTACTGATGTTTAACACGCGCTAAGGAATGAACAAAATCAATCTACATTACCTTGATACAACTTGTGCTAAGACTTTTTGGGATAATTATCAGGCATTGGGATTATAATCAGAGTACAAACGAATAAAAATTGTTTTTGGAATTGGTATCAAATATCTTCGATCCCCTCAGACACGGTCTTTAGGTCAATAAAGCACATGTACCTTTTACTCTCCTTGTTTAACCCACTCTCGTTCACGTACGAGGGTGGTTTGATATAAATTTAGCCTTTGATAGATGGCGTTACGTGACAACGAACGCTATATTCGGAGAAGCTTTTGGCGAAGATAAAACGTCATCCAAAGGATCTTTTTCGTCGATACGTTATTGGTGATGAAACGTGGGCCCATTACTACACGCCGGAGACGAAGGAACAGTCAAAGTAGTGTAGAAAAAGGCCAACCCGGTGTAGGCCAACCGAAGAACGCAGAGACAAGCCGATTGGCCGGTGAGGTGATGGCGACTGTTTTTTGGGATGTGAAAGGCATTATTTTAATTGATTACTTGGCAAAGGGTAAAACCATAACTGGAAATTTCTGCGCTGCATTATTGGACCGTTTCGATGCCGAATTGAAGAAAAACGCCCTGATTTGGCTCGTAAAAAGTTCTCTTTCATCATAACGCACCCGCTCACAAAGCGGCCATCGTGTAGACAAAATGAACCATTTGGGCTACGAATTGATCGATCACCCACCGTATTTACTACATCTAGCCCTTTGCGACTTCTTCCTGTTCCCAATCCTAAAAAAATTGGAATCTTTAGTTTGGGAATAATAGAAATGATGATAAAGATTTGTTTGTTGTAAATTCAATTTTATCTATTTTATTTATCTATTATTTAACGTTCACATTTAACTTATATTGACTAAGAAGGTACGAAAATTTGAATAACTATAATTTTGCAGAATAACTTTTAAATTCGAATTTTTAAATCTGAACACCTGCTTTTTAAATATGAGATCAGAATAATTTTTAAATTAAATTATCCGATTCTTTGTTGAATTTATTTTTTATTTCATTTTTAAATTAAATTAACCGATCTGTTGCTCAATTGATTTTTTTTTTCATTTGTCCATCCTAAGTTGATAGGGATTTTGTTATCAATTCTCCTGTAGTAGCCAAGCGAGCAGTTATCTAAAATCTTTCTACATCTGGATGTAATAAAAGTATTGCGGTCGCGATTTAAGGAAGTGTTTGCTACGCACCTCAGCAACGGAGGTGCGTCACTCCGTTTCGTTACAGTTGGTGGAGGCGCTTTCGTTACAATATATTTCTTGCTCTACAAAAATGCCCTAACGATAAAAATGTCATTACGACAAAAATGCCTTAAACATAACGATAGCACATAAACTTTTAGATGTGTTACCATATCAAAAGAAATTACAAGTGACAAGAAAAGCGATTTCTTTAGAAACAAAAATTGAAGTGTTTGACATTAACGGATAAATGTTATCAAATTTACTACATTAGAAGACATGAAAACGTCTACAGACAGAATATGACTATTTACGATGACCTGGTACGATGAAATGCCGTGCTTCATATGTGAGAGATGTGAGCAGTGATAGGATGGAAAAGGATATCTTGATAAATGCTACAAGGATAAACCTTTGCTTTATGTAGTATATAATAATTCTTTGATTTTCAGTATATGGAAGATAGGGTGACATACCCAATCTACGATATTTTATTAGAAAAATTATTTCATTGTACATTCATGTGTTCAATTAGATTCTGGCGTGCATGTTTTCCTTCTAAATTGTACGTCTGGTCCTTTTAATTAATTTTAAAGTGGATCTTGTCACATTTAAAGTTTGGATTTTGTTTTTGATTATTATGTGGCATATTGTAACATATTTCTAACTTCCATAACATAATTCTTGTAATATTTGTATTCTAAACGTTTGTCACATGTTGTATTAATTCTTCTGTAATTTAGTGCAATATTATTGATAATAACAAAACATCAGTTATAATAAAACAGTTGTTAATCAATTTTTCGTATGCCAACTTGCGACGATTTTTCAAGACAAGAGACAACAGAAGGAAATGCTGAATGGAATATATTATACTCGATTTTTCAGCAGATATTCAAGGCGTGAAATAGTTTATGATTTGTTTCGAGTGAAATTCATGAGGGGAATAAATTTTTGTAATAAAAGTTAATACTGCCGTTTGTTTCGGCGACATTCTTTATACGCAATCTGAATATTTTAGAGGCTTTAAGACACACTTTTATCTGAGAGGAGTATATTAAATTGAATATAAAAGGTTTATTACGTGGAAATGTGCCTTAAAATTATTTCAGGAATTAGAGTTGCTTGATAGTGTACCAAAATTGTTCGAAAGGATATTCTTTTAACATACCGAAGACATCGCAGGGACACCCCAACGACTTTATAAGTGATTGTATTTTTAAAACTAAAACGCACATTAAGGCGCCTTCTTAAGCCGGCCATTCATGATCGCCCAGAATAAATGAAATCCAATGGATGACATCAAAAAATTGACCCCTGAGAAACCTATGCGACCCTGGATAACCTATGAGAAATTTAAGAATGTGACTGTTATTTATCTTCAGCGATTGATTGAGACTCATCATTTCGGAGACCTACAACGCAATTCTGAAATATAGCGTTTTAAATAAAGTAATAATTTACTTCAATGCCAAGTTCCTTTTTATTTTAACATGTAAATCACTATTAGTAACTTGGCACTAGCGTGGCTGTTGTTTGTACATTTCAATCACTTCTACCACAAAATCCCTCCCCGAAGTTATGTAGGTATAATGTAGGTACAAATAATATCTCAAATATAAAAGCGGTAAAAATAGGTAATATAATACTTCAAAGAAAAGGGTTTTTTTTTGAAAGCTTAAAAGAAAATAGAACAAATTTGGACCATGTTTTGAACACGGATGATCGAATTGAATGATGGTTTCGCGCCACTCAACTTGAGTGTCCTCATTCAAGGACGCTTGGAGTGATGAACAAATGGATAGATGCGACTTGGATATCAAGTCACTCCACATCATCCATTTGTTTTTCTTGAGTCAGGGTTCGATTTTGGACTGAGACAGATCCATTTGGGCGCAATGATGAATTGCCAGGTTAATGTAAATATAAGTTGCTATGTCCTTATCCTGCAGCCAACGATAGACCGCCAATTTGTTGACTTTGGTAATTTTTAGACTCATGGTAATTGAGTTCGGGATTTTATTTGATTTCTCTATATTGTTTTCTCTATTTTTCTGTATTTAGGGATGGCACCAACATTACGTTATTAATGCTCTTCGTACTCTGTGATATTGATAGTAGTTAATATTGTTTTCCTGATCTGAACTACTACTTGAATTTTTCCAACAATATCTTTCGGAGTACAAACTTGTGGAGAGCTTGATCACTTGGTGGATCTGTAGCGACTAGATCAGCCTCGGGTTCAAAGTGTATGTGTGAGGTTCCATTTTGCTAGATTTTACCGGAATAACGTACCCTATGTAAATTACATATATAGTAAATGGGGTGACTTTGATCAATTTGAAACTTCTTTGTTATTTTTTTTAGGTTATTTATTATTTATTAATTTCATGTTATACACACTTACTATATTGAGACAAAAAGATGAAAGTTTTTACAATAAATGTCACAAAATTGTATTTAAATTAAAAAAATAATCTCTTTCACCATATAGAATTTATATTATTAATGAGAAGTAAATACACCTATAGGTGACCAAACTCACCTAGCTTGAAATCGGTCAAGCAGATTTTTTTTAATTGTTTTTAACTTTCTGGGGTGAAATTGATTAGTATGAAAAACGTTAGTATTTTATTTCTATTTTATTGTTTATTACAAAACTGAGTACAAACATATATTTTCATAATCTAACTTAGATTTAACTTATTTTTCGTAATTAAATGATAAGATTTAAGAAAAACCAACAAATCTGAATCTAAAAAATAACATGAAACATGAACTACTCCTTAATATCTACTATAGTGTTGAATTTATATTCAGGTCTGTTTTCCGTTTCTACTTTATTAGGTTTGGGAAGAAGACTTCCTTCTTTATAACCGACCTATCCTTCTCTACAAACGGGAAAATTTGGTTTTCCATTTTAATGCCTGATTTCATTCCTTTTACAACATTTCCATCTGGTAAAGAAATAATCTCTTCGATACGACAAACTTATCTATAAAATGTTGACATTATTTTTCCTGCACCTTCAAATTATATCAGTGCGTATTGACCTGGCCTAATAGCTTCATCAGTTACACTTATATATTTCGGCAACTCGGATTCTACCGTCGTACCTGACTCCGGTTCACATTATTCTACGTAATGTCCGCCTCACCTTCGGAAGAGCTGACAGTTGTTATACTTTTGCCAGGTTTAACATTCAGTTTCATTCTTTTTTTATTTTCTTTCCATGTCTGTCCACTAACTCTCTGATTTTTAAGAAAATCAGTTTCTGCTACCATTTCATGAGCGCCAATGTATTCATCTGGAATTCGTTTTAGGCCTCTGTTGGGTCCAGCGGAAATATTCCAATTGCCGCAAAGCCCGCCATGAGGCACCTTTTAATAGTAGAAGACACCTGGATCATATTTTTTTCAACATCATTCATATTTTCCAAAGTTTGCTTTAATAGCTTTGGAACAATCTCCCTTTGGCATAATGCCTCCTTGTGGATTTTCTACTTGCCACTTAAAGAACACTTTTCGCCTTGCCGTTTTCAAAGGCCTAAAGAAGGCGACGCCAAGAGGTTATAATAGATGACATCTATTGTGTTCTATGAGACAGTAAGCAAACAAACGACATATGATTTTCCTCACATTTCTTTATGATATCAGCGCACAAGTGGGAAAAGAGGTTATCACCAATCAATACTTTTCTTCTTTCAAGACGTCTATCATGCGGTAGGAAAGAAGTATCAAATTAATTGACAAAGATTTCAGCGCCAATCCATCCATGCTGGGTTCTCGAGTAACGCGTTCCATCACTACAGCAAGGCTCAGAACAGCAAGGTTTCCCTTTGGATGGACCACCTTCCATGTGTTCCGCAAGTATTGACCTTTATAAATAATAAATGGCGGCAATGAAATTCCACTGGCTGATCCACACATCATAATAGAAGTGGTACTTTTTGAAAAATTAACCACCCCTTCAGGGTATTTTACACCTCTTCGAAAAATAGCCTTGGTTTTGCCAGGGTCATCAGAGAGGTTACCCTCGTCATAATTGAAAACATGACTTGAAAGAACTCCACGAAGCACTTCTTTTAAGTTTGTAAAATAATTTCATAAACATCTCTTGTTAGTGCAGCTCTAGTTCTTTTTATATTGGCTGCCCAGCGCTGAGATAAAGCATTTTTGTGCCGCTTGAAAAATGAATTTACCCAATCATTTCCAGGTAAGTTATTTACAAAACGGCGTTTCACAACGTCTTTCTTGACCAGATAGCTTTGAATGTCTTTTTTTTGACAAAAATTTGAATGTCTTTTTTATTTCAGGGAAAGCCCCAGTTGGAACTTTTCGCGATCGCATTAACAAAAGCATTTTCTTCGGCTCTTGAGAACACCGTCTGCCTACCATGTTGTGACCCATGTCGGCCATGATACTTGTTGAGCGTACCGTATGGAACTTTGAATTGTCTTGACGCTTGCCTTATGTCCATTCTACCACTAACTACTGCTTGCAATGCATTTTCTAATGTTTGATTAGTAAAGTTCTTATACTGGTGTGACCTGAACGGACTTTTGTACACACATGGCATTTTCTGTAAAAAAAAAAATTTCCAACATTTAAGACATTCTAAAAACCACTCAAACTATAAACTCGTCGCCAAATCCTAGCTACAGCCTTAGGTTATAAACACTAGCATCTTTCTTTGTCACCCTGCCAACCAAAATCTTAACCTCACATTTTCCTGGGTGCTCTAGGATTATTTAGCAGAAATGTGCTCCCTAGGCATGTACCTTTTAACGACAATGCGGTAAATTACATAGAAAACATACATAAAAGCTATGCACCTTAATTTTCTGCGACTTCACTAAATACAAGTATTTGACCCACCTTACATTTCACTTGGCATAGAAAAATACTATTAAGATAGACATGGCTAATCAAGCAAATAATATTGCACGTCTATCTGTGCAGCCATCAACGAACCATTAGAATTGCTTAACCTGATTAGGTATTTAAAATGGCGCTAAAGTGAAAACAAACATGGCTGATCAGTCAGCTCGCGAAGTCAAAGTCACCACGTTTTTCGATATATATATATATATATATATTCTGGTTGTTGTTCAGTTTCTAATATGATATATATATATATATATATATATATATATATCCGCTACTATAATAAAAATTGACAAAATAAATTTAATAAAATTTATCATTCCAAATTAAAAATATATAAAATTTAATAAGGACAGAAAATTTTATTCTAATGCATGAAAAGGATCGGCATGTGTAACCTAGTTTTGAATATAGCACACTGGAATTCAAAACTATTACGCGCGAAATAGAGGTGCTGGCGCACAATTGTGCGCGGATCGCGAAAACAGCTAACAAGTTCTCATGTATATATACTATTAACGACAAGTAGTCGCGGACAGCGGCTACACACATAAATTCATACGAGCAAGGACGTACAAATTAGAGCAAGGACGTGATCTTACATTCTCTTACAC
>WYDF02025189.1:0-13023 GCA_009867245.2 Adranes taylori | reverse complement strand
GCACCACAGAAACATCCTCCATAGAGTCACCACACGTCGGCCACGACGTTGGACGAAGAAGAAGAAGAAGAACACATATTGAACACTCTTGTCTAGGTATAAGCTGAAGGTAGGTCTAAGGTGTCTAGGTATAAACGCCTTAGAGATATCTGTATATATAACATCAACTTGACCCCGGGCATCAATTATATCGGAGATATATTGAGCGACTGTTAATAGGTTTGTGACAGTCGATTTGCCTTCCATAAATCCATGTTGATATGGTGATATGTAGTTTTTAACCGTTCCATAAACCCTGCTGGTACAATACCATCTCCAACAGTTTCGAGAAATTGTTTAATATTGATATGGGTCTATAGTTCGGTATTCGCGTGGCACCTCCAGCTTTGAGAATAGGACAAACTTTGGCCAGTTTCCAAATTTCTGAAAATATAGAAGTTTCCGAGGCACAATTGAAAATATGTGTCAGAGGATAATACATACGCGCAGTCTCTAATTAGAAAACTGTGAATCTGGTCATCCCCAGCTACAGTTGATATAGGGCTTTGAGATCAACCAGACTTTGGCATATAGACTTCTTTAAAATATTGGGCAAAGGCGTCGACAATATCATTGGGACTATCAAAAGTTTCAGTCCGTTTGTCACTTTATCAGGAATACGCGTGCCGCCACTTTTGCCCTGAACATAACTCCAAAATGATTTTGGGTTAGGTTTGACTATTGCTGAGTATTATGTACGTATTGATTATATGCTTTTATACTTGAATCTTTTCCAGGACCTAATAGTCTTATGCTTTTTATACAATTTATGAAGGGAATTCTTTTCTTTAATATTAACAATAACATCAGAGGTATACCAAGATGAATGTGAGCTCGTTTTCCTACATTCAGAAAAGAACGGAACATGTGCATCAAATGCATCATAGAAAAATTGATGACTAGTATAAAATTGATCACACATTTTATTAACATCGGCACATGAATCTAACAAGTTCTAATCCATAGAGAGAATTTCATTATACAAATCAGGAAAATTAGCCCTGTGAAAATCCTTTTTTTACCATTGTTGATCTTTGGAAATTTATTCCATCTGGCTGTTCGTGTCACAAAAGACAGAAAAAGTAATGAGTGTTAATACATATGTTTGAGATAACAAAATCAAGTATTAGTATTAGTATTCTTAAGGCAGGGTAGGCAACTGAGTTGATGTGAGCTGCTGTTGCATCAGACTGTTTCAATAGTTAGAGTCCAGTCGGTTCTTTCACTTGTTTTTCGATGTGGCTTTAATAACGTCCACTGGCAGTGAGTTCCATTGTGCTACTATTCTGTTGGCGATGAAGTGTTTCATTGGATTGCGTCGACATAATTCGGTACTTCGTTTGAGGCTGTGGTCACGCAAGTGGGTGTTTGTGTTCTTCCTGAATATGCCCTCCAGGTTACAGCTGTAGTAATTTTGTTTACTATTAGGGTTAATTAAGGGAAAAACATGACATGAAAGTGTTTATTAAACAAATTTTCGAATCTGATATATTATTAGAAACAAAATTTGGTATGTTGAAGTCACCCAAATTAAGTATAACCCTTCTATGGAGATTAAAATTCTCCAATAAGTTTAAAAACGTGGTTAGATAATCAGTAGAAATATTTGGAGAGATGTAAATAGCAAAAATAAATAGTACAAATTTGTCACAGTTCCGATGTCGAGATGTCTTCATCCAATCATGTTTCGACGAGTGCAATAATGTTGTAATGTTTGTCAGTACCAGTTGTATAAAACTGATTCAGTTTAGTTTTTAATCCTCTTACATTGTGAACATATCATTTAATATTCTGACGTAAATTTCCGTTGAGTGACATATATGACATAATTCTTGCCCCCCCCCCCTGAAATATTTAATCTTGATGTCCTTCTCACCAACCTGCAAGCGTTCATCCCATTCTTTCTTAACTAAGAAAAAGGTATCCATTTGGTTTGATATCTTGTCAAAAGTCATGAAAATGTTTCTAAGTGCTGGATTAGATTGTAATAGTTGTTTCTTTAATGATTGAGTGAATATATTTTTTATAGGACAATGTCAATCTTAGTGGCTAACACCCGTCTCATTAACTAAGATTACAGTAAAACTTTCATCAATAACTTCTTTATCATGCTGAGCTCTCTCTCTCTCTCTCTCTCTCTCTCTTCAGTTGATGTGACTGTCTCTATAACACCCACAATATAACCACATTGCTTTTCCTATCATTGCGTTCTGATAATTCCACTATGGCATCATACAGAAGAGTAGTTTTCAAAGTCCTAACTTCATCCTTTAGCGCTTTATTTTCTCTGACTTGAATTTCATATTTTCCTTCTAGGCTCCTATATTGCTCCTTGATGTTAGTAAGCTTGTTGACAACTTCAGAGAAACGGCTGTCCATGAGACGTATCACATCAGCAATTGTGATTTTTTTTTCTTCACCTGAATCAACAGTTAAATAATAAAGGGCTAAGAACAAAACCTTGGGACAAGCCCAACCACGAATGTCTAAACCGATCGGGATCACCATAGAGAAATTTTTTATTGACAGAGATCAAGTTATAAATCAACTTGATAAATAAAGCCGGGAAGCCCAGTCTATGAAGCATTGAACATATAGTGAAAGGGTTGACCGAATCGTATGCACTTTTTATATTGAGAAAAATACAACAGCATGGATTCTTTTTTGACAGGCTACTTTTAATGTCACAAAATGGAATATTTATGCAATCTAAATATTCTCTGTCTTTTCGAAAGCGATTTGGTGAGGATCAAAAAAGTTGTTGTTTTCTGCACACCAAGTCTTTAAAATATGCTACAAAATTGTTCTTGCAGACTAGAAGACTCTTGTAATTAGTAATGTTCTTTTGTACTGCTAATAAATCAGTTCGTTCAGTTCGCAATCAG
The DNA here is from genome assembly GCA_009867245.2 of Adranes taylori. NCBI lineage: Eukaryota > Metazoa > Arthropoda > Insecta > Coleoptera > Staphylinidae > Adranes > Adranes taylori. The sequence continues at coordinate 10,099 of WYDF02025189.1, read as the reverse complement.
TTATATCAGTTCATAATCACTTCATGCTAATGAAGGAGTAGTGAAAATCTGTCAAACGAACACTATCAGTCCAGTTCGTTCAGTTTAATCACTTAAATCAGTACAAAAGAATATGACTATTATACTGATAGATAAAAGATTATCTCGTTAAAAATACTTATCTAGTGTTAAAATAACGCGAGTTCTCTACAGTAATTTTTTCTTAAATAAAAGAGAAAGTTTAGATTTCCGAAACATTTACATATTTTCACCAAATCTTTGCATATGCGTATCAAGTTTAAAAATAACAAAATATTATTTTAATATTAAAATAATTCTATAAAGGAAACAAAATCTATGAAATCTTTTTACCTTGCAGGTTTAATCGTGTCCGGATTCAATGGACTACTGCTCATCTTTCTCAAATATTCATTAACGCGGAAATCTCCAAAACAAAATACGTTGTCCTTTTCATTCGCTTTATCTTGACCATTAGTCTTCTTTTGATCGATCCTAGTACATTTAGAATTGCTCGTGCCTATTGGCGACCCACTTTTCGGCGCATTCAGTTCATTATCTAATAATGCTGATGTCTCATTTAATCTTGTCTCACGAACCGAATTAGCTTCCTGTAAAAAATGAAATTCGATCCTAAGATATTAAATTTAAGCTGAGAGTAAGCACGAAAGACTAGCGAATACTATTTTAAGCCTTTCGTGCTCTGTCCCAAGATATGTTTATTGGGATAATTTCAATCCGAAAATATATGTAAACTATTTTTGTATTGGAGTATGTGTTGGTAGCTTTGATTGTACTTTTACAAGTAAAATTTGAAGTTTTTTCAGTCGATGTTGAACAGTTTTACGTATTGTGTCTCGTGAGTCTTATGTAAAATAAAATGAGAAAAGTGAACATTGCATGTTAGTTTTGATGCTATAGTTAAAAAATTACTTACGTTTCTATGTTTTTAACAAGTAAAAAATTGCGAGACAATTATCCCTCTGGTATTTTTCGATGGTAAAAATTGTTCCAATAGTATTTTCAGTGCCAAATGAAAATTGACAGAATAATTTGCAATTATACGCTGAACACTTTTCTGAAATACAATCTATTGAAGATGATCCATTTGCTACAGATATACACATTGAAAATGATTCAGATGGGTCTGATGAAGACGAAGATAATTCTGACATTGAAGCATAAACTGGCCCAGAATAAGAAAAAGAAAACAAATGATATCAATGCAAATAAAAATGCTGTAAATCCAGATATCGTTTAGTCAATGTATCTCGAAATTTTGTATGAAAATTTACTGTTTTTTAGCGAAATGGCGGTGTATGACCCATGAAAATATAACAAATACTACTACAAGGTTGCACTTCTTCAAACAACTTATTGCTTACTATCGCAGAGAATAGAAACAAACAGATTATAATTTTTAAGAAAGAAAATGAAGTAAAAAAAATAATTAACTGATGCAGGTGAAATAACTAAGCTTTTCGCTATATATTTCGTGATGTGTTTCAACACATTACCAAAATTGAGGGACTATTGATCAAGTAGAAGAAGTATGAGCAGGGAATTTATAAAATCAAGTATATCTAGTCAACGATCCAACAAATAAACCTGGAGATGCTAAGACATATTATATAGACCAATGATTGACCAATGAACTCCGTCTCCGTCAAAATGCGGCATCAAAATGTGGGTAGCTTTGCGACTCGAATATGGAGTATACTTATGACATGAACATATATGCTTAGAGAGAAACAGTAGATCAAGAAGGAATATTGGGAGATAGAATTAAGTTATCTGAAATAATATAAGAACCAGATGTAGTTTAATGTTTCGATAGATTTTTAGCTCTGTCAAGTTATTCCAACATATAAAATTTGTTGCAATAGGTACGTGCATTAGGAACAGAAAAGACATTCCTAAAGATATTACCAAACGATAAAGAAGTCTCCACATTTTTATGTAATAAAAACAATATGGTATTCATAAAATGGTAAGATACAAAAGAAGTATTGGTGCTGACTAATTGTTATAATGATGACGCTGTACTTGTAAAGCGGAAGCAAAAGAATGGGAAAAAAATAGCCGTGACCTGCTCAAAAGCAATTGCGTTTCATATGGGTGGAGTTGATTTTGCCGACCAAATGAATGTATGTAACGAAAAGCTTGCAATTGGTGGAAGAAGATTATTTACATAATGGTAATAACGTCAGCCGTCAACAGTTGGATTATCTACAAAGAAAAAGATAGACAGAAGGAATCCTATATTGATTTCTTGGCAGAATTAGCGGACAAATAGAATTAATAAGAAAAGAAGGTAACGAATATCAAGCTCTTTAAAACATTCGAAAGCAAACAAAAATTCTTGACGTAGAAAGTCATTTGCCACTATTTGGACAGATAAGAATGCGTTATGGTAGTCCTGTTTTCAAATTCAAATTCTAAATACTTCACGACACTCAGCTCCGTGAAGTCGTTTATTATTGCTCTTACTCTGCTCTCCAGTACTTATTAAAATTTCAAATAAAGAAAGTAGTTATGTTCATGTATTAATTACGTCGCTTGAAAATATGCCACAAGTAGAATCAGTTCAGAGTAGTTGAGACATATAATTCAAATTATTTTTTTCTTCAGTTGATCGGACTAGAGAAATGATCGCTACCAATCAGTAATAAATTATTTAATTTAATAATGTATGAAGATAAATATTAAATTCATTTGAAGATAGAATTAACAAGTTAAATTTTAGATTTGACTACTGCACAATAGATGTTTATTTGGGGATGCAATCTTGAGAAATAATTGTGTTGTACATATAATAATTTTTATGTAGAATTAACTGCTTACAAATACCTGCTTAGATTACGAGTTTCATTACTTTATGATGTTTATTTAATGTTTACTATAAATTGTTATCATTTAATCAAAAGCCGTGTACCGTAATGGGTCTTAAAGCCAGCAGGGGTCTTATATTTAATAAATTCGATAACTGTAGAGTGTGGATTTACGTTACCCAATAAATAAGTATTAAAGTGAATTTATATTTGTTTAGAGCTACCCTAACAAACATTTAAAAATCCCTTTAAAAAATTATTCTTGAATGAAATAATACAGTTAACCATAATTTTCCTTCAATTCAATGGTGCCTTATGGGGGTACACTATATCATTACTGTAATTAATATTATAATTACACTATATAACTGTAATTAATATTATAAAAACGTATATATATATATAAAGTTTATTATGAACTCAAACATCATACATGAACATGGCTACTTTCTGGCTTTAATTTAACATGTCCTCTTCGTCACATACAGTTAAAGAATCAAACTTTTCAATCTATTTTACCCCAATATTTCCCTTGGACTCAAAATGCTCCCTCAAATTGTTTCAACGCCCAACGCTGGACGGTAGCTACTCCCGTTCAGAACTATCGGTTTACATCATTAAAAATTTATATGATACGCTACTGAGATACTATACGTTCACGTAATCGCCTGCAATATGAAATTTTTCATTAAAAAAATTCCAGTTAAAAGAAAACAGACTCCATAAACAGTAAACAAATACACTTAAAAATAATATTTACTTCTTAATAGATTACACCTAACTTACCATTAGATCTTTCTTAATGTCATCCACAGCTAAAGATATTAATTGTGGTGTACGATTCATTACAGGTGTCGCTGGACTGGACATCGATTTCGATGTTGATGAAACCTCACTAGTAAAACTGCTGCTGCCCGATGTACTACTTTGATTATCGGAGGAACTCTTCTTATTGCGTCGACGTTGAGCAAGTTTCGCACTCAATACATCCTAACATGTAAAAACAAATTCAATTCTCCTATTCGATTGATATAAATTTTCAATATTGTTCACCTGTAATCTAAAGCCTTCGCGTTGCGCCTTATGAAATGCATCAAACGTCGTTTGCAAACATTTCTCAGCGGAACCGCCCGAACCGCTAAGCACTTTCGGCGTCATTAATGGAGTATCCGGGACACGACCACGTGCACCCTGTACCCAAGCGTTTGTACGCAAATCAAACATCCGCAGTCGTTTTGCTGGATCGACTGTTAATAATCCTCTAACGACAGCTTTTGCTTCATCGCTAACACTTGTCCAATCGGGATGATCGAAATTGAATTCGCCACCTTTTATCCTATTTTTAACATAAAGAATTTTTTTTTACAAAATTCTAAGATTAATAAAACACAAAAATGAAATATAACAAAAACAGTCAGGTATTACAATTTTTTCACGTTTAGAATATTATGTATTCCATAAATATATTTCAGTGTTTTCATTTATCCTTAAAAAATATCAGCTCATGTTTTAAACATAAATGTAACAACAAACATAATTCGAATAACGTAATTACACTGACAGTTAAAAGTTATTTGGCACATTTATATCACTGATGTGAGCAAAATATTACAAATCGTTCTAATGCTTTAAATTATTTAAAACAGTTGGGAACGTTTGAGCATACTCTACGTTAATATAACCATTTGTGTTTTTGAAAAAAATATCCCACTCCGGCATCGAACCCGAGCCTTCCGATTGCTAGTGTTCAGACCACTAAACTAAAATCGAAATATCTGTAAAAGGTAATATCTCATTACTATTATATATGGTGTGCATACATAATTCGTCCTAACTTTTGAAAACTGAAGCCTATTCTTATAGCTTAATTGAGGAGTGTCAGTCGAGAAGTCTGGTTTAATAATTTTCGGAATTTCAATCTTGAATTGATTGAAAGTTGTAATCGATTCGGGCTTAGTTTTTCGTTTACATATTATTGTTCTGGATTTGACCCGGGATTTTAAAGAACAAACAATTTCTATATGTGTTATACAACTAAGCAATAAAACAATAAAGCCTTTGTGCTCAATAAATAAAAGTACAAGAAAGCCATCAGCTACGAAACTTCTGTAAAAACTAGTGATAAGATATCACTTCGTAAACCAGAACCAATAAATCTTTCATACTCTATAGGTTTTAATAAAATTTTGTGCTGCGTGGTGCACCCTTCGGATCAATAGAAGCAGCTAGTCTATTGGGCTGGTGTAAGCAAGATATATTTTTGCAATTCATTTTATGCGGCATTTGCGTCCCAGTGTTGAGGCACCACTCTTATTAATTATGGGCAATCATGAGTCTCATGCAACTATACCTGTTAGAAATTTAGCTTAACCTAATGGTGTCACATTGTGTCACTTGCTGTGTTTTCTACTTCAGTTGTTTTGATTTACACATAAAGTCCATTGTGGCTTTCTTCTAAAGAAAGCCACGATGGAGAAACTGTGTTTTGGCCTGAGTTACCTTCTGGTAAGACTCGATCCTAGGTTATTTACTCCTAGGATCCTAGACTCGATCCTAGATACATTACGGTTATTTACGATCCTAGGAAATATTTTCTACGATGCATTATTGAATTAGCGGGTACCATTCACAATAACTATTGTCAAAGGTAAAATTGTCGGAGAATTTGGGATTAACTGTAGTTTTTTATCTTTTATCAGAGTTACCTTATAAGAAGACAAAGATCTAAAAGTTTTAAACCTAATACGCCTATAATGTTTCTTGAACTTTGTTATTACGTTGTAAAAAATGATAATTTGATATGACTCGTTATTCAATAATTTGTATTCTAATCTTTTATGAGAATATATTAATTTGTATGTAAAGTAGAAATATATATTGTATTCATGAAAGAATTCGAGATTCAATTGCATATAGAATTGCTTGTAACATGAAGAAGTTCAAATATGTTTTACATTATAAATTTGAATAAATGTTTGGTGTCATTTCAATATAATTTCGCTGCAAATGCTCTGTTCAAAGTTAAGAGGAAGACGCGTCTTGTCCCATGACTATAAGGTCATTTCATAGGAATTCGACATCATAATGTAATATTAATGCATTATTGTACCGTAGGACACACCTCTTAATTAAATTTTCAAAGGGAGGATGCCGCTGATTGGTGCAGTTCACAAATTCAATTACCAATAAAGAACGTAGGGTTAATTCGTATTTTGCGAACAAAGAAATATTTTTAATTGACGTCAGATATTTCTTAAGGAAGTTTTTTACACGCTTTCTAATTGGATTATTAAAATTGAGTTCAGAGTTAGAAAGATTTTTTAATTCACTATTAGTTGGCAGAAAACCGTGGCCAAATCGGGGTTGACCTTTGATTAATATAAGCAAAGGTCCTCACCGTGCCAAAGCGGACTATAATATATTTTCTAACATCACGTCAACGAAAATCTTTGTTAGTATGAATTGTGAAATAAGAATTCAGTCTGTAAAATTTTTCCTAACGCCACGCCAACAAAAGCTTTGCCAGTTTGAGTTTGATTCTTAATAAACATTAATAAATATTTGCTAGTTAGAATCATGAAGTATTATTATATTAAAATTGTTTAGAATGCAGAACAGTATATTTTCTTAAACGTAAAGAAGTCTATGTATAGTCTGGTAGGAGATAAAAGTAGAATCGGAAATAAATAGAGTATTCAGTGGGAAAAATCTAGTAATTAAAAAAAAGTACTAGGGTACGGTAAATATGGCGTGGTTTTCACCAAACAAACGTAAGAAATTTGTGATCTGAAGTGATGGCTGAAATGTAAGTTTATCTAAGAATTATAAAATTGATTTTTATTCTTGGCAAATAATGCGAAGACTTTATCTTATTTTTTTTGTGCATGTTTTTATATAGTTTTCTCAAGCTTCTTCCGAACATCAGCAGGTTTCAATCCAATTATTCGATGTTTTGTATTATTGTACTCTTCCGTTAGTTTATGTAATAAATTCCTGACGTTGTACAAATTCCGGAATTTGTACCGTCCTTGAAGACTAACTGTTTTATAAAGTTTCTCTTTTATTGTCCGAATGACGCGTTCTGCTTCGGAAGCCTTTTTCGTACTATATACCGAGCAATTGTTTGAAATTTTCATTATAATATTCCGTGCCAATGTCAGTTTGTAAATGTTTTGGTATGAGGGATTGCCCCACTCGTTTGCAGACTTTTCGAAAAGCATCGGTTACGCTCTTTGCCTACTTGTGTTTAAGAAGTTCAGTATATAAAAATGTGTATCAATAACAACTAAAATATATTTGAATCCTTTATTAAGTTTTTCATGCTGATCAATTTGTAATAAATCAGACTGGCAAGTCTCATTTATTCCTTACCTAGTCATGACTTCTGTGGCTGTCTCATCCCTACATCGAGCATGGAACGGTGCTCGGCCACACAACATGGTATATAGTATCACGCCTAAACTCCATATGTCACAGTTTTCATCATAACCGTTCGAATTGCCGTTCAGGATCTCCGGAGCGGCATAATGCAGTGTATAGCATGGCGTATATAGAGGTTCTCGTTCCTGTGTTACAATAAAACATACTTTAAGAATTTCTTAATTTTAAGCTCAATGTGATTATTGATAGTCTTATTTATATAAGAATCTCAAAAAACTGCATGTGGTAGAATATTTCCTAAAAATTTGAAGTTAATCCGAATAAAATTGACAGTTACCGGTGTTCAAAGTACTTTCCGCTCGACCTTTAGGAGCATATATAATACAGCAATTGTGCGAGGGGCGCGTTGTTCTTTTCGAAACTGTGAATTTCCGAAACTGTGAAAAATCGAAACTATGAATTTCCGCCATTTTGTCCCGGATCTATAGTTAGAACATCCGCTCGTTCACGCACTAAATATTTTAATATATAAAATAAATCTTTTTGTATCTTTTATCTCAGATGTTCCAGATCAGAACAACAGTCACCGCCAAACAAGTAATCTTTTTTAATTTTTAATATTTTTTATTTAAAAAATTATATTATATTTATAAAAATAAATCCTATCATACAGTTTAGGCCCAAGTTAAGCAAGTCTATAGTTTAATGAATGAACTTATTGAACACCAGTGTACTTATCAAATATACTTATATTATAGCAACGCTTAAAAGTTTAAAGTATAAAAACTCTTTCAATAATAAATAGATAGATAAGAATTCTTTTTATAGGTTATATATTATATAAAATATATCACATAGTTTAAGCCCTGGTTACGCAAGTCAATAGTGTCAGCAAAAAAAATCCGAAAATTCACCCATGTTTCGGCTTCCTAGGAAAACATGACCCCATAAATCAATATTATTAACAGTTTTAAACACCAGTGTACTTATCAAATATATTTATATTACACCAACGCTTAAAAGTTTTAATTACAAATATTATTTCAAATGATAGGTAAGAAATTATTTTATGTTATATTTATAAAAATACACAGTTTAAGCCCACAAGCTTATAGTTTAAGCATACAAAACTCCGAAAATTCACCTGTTTCGGCTTCCTAGGGAGACATGACCCAAAAAATCAATATTAATGAACACTATTGTACTTATTAAATATATTTATATTACACCAACGCTCAAAAGTTTTAATTACAAAAATTCTTTCAAATGATAGATAAGAAACTTTTTTATCTGTAGAATAAAATTAAAAAAATTAAAAAGGTAACAAATACATACAGAAACAATCCTTAACAAATAGAAACAAAAATATTCCGTAAAACATGAGTCCAAAGAAAACTATTTAATAAAATTGCAGTTAGACATACACATTTAGATCACTTAGAACATCCACAATTAGATCGGAAGCGAATACGCTTACAAATATCTGTCGACTATTTGGGAATGTAAAGATTCTAAAGATGTTATCCTTTCTTTGCTAGATGTAGGAGAATTAGATTTACTTCGATAGATTTTTTTTTCTTTAAAAAACGCCTAATACTTCTGTAATCGTTGAAATGGAATTACAACGGAGGAAATATTGAAGAAACTAAGAGCTAGCCGACTAGCCGAACAAAAAGAGGATACCTTTGAGGTTCCCAACAAAAAAAAATCAATAAACGCGTAATTTGTTCGCGCTAATCGAGCCAAAAGCTTTGATATTCTCATAATGTTTTGATTAATAAAAAATTTAATTTTAATTTAAACAAATATAAATAAAACAATTAAGAACTTGATACACAAAGTATATAAATAAAAATTACCTGTTTCAAACGAGCAAAGCCGAAATCAATAACTTTAAGTTCGGGGAGTGTCGTAGTTGTCGGTATTGTGGCAGTATTATGTTCATCGCTACTCTCTACTGTATTTTCCAACACATCACATTCATCCGCGAAGAGAAGATTTTCGGGTTTTAGGTCTCGATGTACAACGCCACGTGAATGCATAAAACTCACAGCCGAAACCAATTTACGAAAGAGAAGTGCAGCTTCATTCTCCGTGAATCTGTTTATTAAAAAAGATATTTTCAAACGCTTATTTAAATGCAAGTGGGTACCCACCTTTAGTTTCAAATCTAGTTACTTTTACTTTTAAATCTAATTACATGTGAACTAGCAACGTAAATCTATTTATCTAAAAACGGGGGTGCAGGCCCCCTGGGCCGTGCCCAACCAAAATTTAAATTTCGCGCGAGATAAGGTGTTGACGGCGCGGTAGTAGGAACGGTCTGGAACTACTCATCTAAATTTAAATTACAACCCTGAATTTCAAAAAGCTAATTGTGATTTTGTTTTGTCTCACAAGTTATTCAAATTTTTTTTTGACAATCGTTAAATATTAAATAAAAAATTTCGCACCTCGTTTTTTTCCGTATCCTGTCGAGTAATTCACCACCTTTGAGAAGCTCACAGACAAGATACGTGTGATCTACATCGATGATGACATCATACAATTTAACTATATTCGGATGTTCTTGACAGGCGCGCAATAAATTAATTTCTTGTGTACAATCGACACGCCTAACAATTTTCACAGCAAATTCACGGCCCGTACTTTTCCGTACGCAACGTCGACAAACTGAAAAACTTCCATCGCCAAGAATGGGTTCCATCAAATCCATGTCGTAATTCTAATAATTTAAAATAATAAATAATATAATAAAGAAAAACAACAAAGTTATAATAAATTATAAAAATTCGTACAGCCTAAATTTTAGACAATTCATATTCAGTGGTTCTACGTCAGTGCTTCCCAAACTCATAGAAATCTCAAACGTGGCTGAATGTTTTTTAGAA
>WYDF02025178.1:0-13023 GCA_009867245.2 Adranes taylori | reverse complement strand
AGTATTCTTCCCATTGTTGAGCCTTTATGACATCTATTAGATCTTTCTTTTTGTTGCTTCTCAACTTCTTTATTACTTTCCGAACTTCTGCTTCCTCCCAAGTAGTTATTAATCCTATGGCACGTTCTTTTCCATGTATCGTTCTTTTTCTTACATATTTTTTTTTTACATATTTTTTTCCTAACTGTTGCCTGGGCGGCTTTGAATTCTACCTTATCTTCCATCTTTTTTGTGCTGAGGTATTTTTGATATTTTTTTCGTTTCTGTTCCATATCCTTTTCAATCTCTGCAGCCCACCAGTATGGTTTTTGACTTTTTTCCTCTTCGTGAGTTCCAAGAGCTTCAAATGCCTTGAAGCCTTATATCTTCACTAAACTAGTCATTTTTCCTAACAACATGGAATCATACTATTTTCAATTTTATTATTCTTTTCTGACCAAGTTAGAATATTTTAAATATTTCATTATTTGCGATTTAATTTACAGAACATTAATGATCAAATAATAACATAAACTTTGAAAAATAATGTCCATTACAAAAATCCAAGCGAGATACAAATAGACATCAATTTAAAATATTGAATTATATAGCACAATTGCGTGACTCCTGAGGTGAGGAAAAATAGTACCGACTTAAGAATTAAGGCCTTGTAATCATGAAATAAAAGTCTTTTTCAAATCTTTTTTCAAATATGAAGCAACTCATTATTTATGCGGGGTTCCACTTTTTTCAAACGAGAAGTTTCTCTTTTTTTAAAGGAGTTCCTCGTTTTTTCAAAAGAGGAACTCTTGAACCGATTTATTATATTAAGACTCGAAGTGAGTGACTAAAAAGTATAAGGAATTAATGTAAAAATTTTCTGATTCATTCTTGCATCCTGAAGCCATCATGTGTCGTATGTTATTTCCGGTTGACAAATTTTGCACGAAATGTTCATAAATGATCAGAGGCTTGGCCCAAATGTGGATGTCAAAACTGAAATCAATCGGTCTTTGCATTGAGGTAATTCCGTTACGAAATAAGTTTTTATGTTTCCTAATATCTTTAAAGTACTTCCGACATAAGTGGCGGTACGACATAAGTGTTTGTGCGATATAAGTGGCGCATACCAAATTATTGAAACTTGATATGCGCCACTTATGTCGCACAAACAAAATTAAGCAGAAACAATATAAAATTAATTAAAGTCCATAACCATAGTAGTTATTAAAAAAGCGAATAAACTGAGAAGATGCAGGTCACCTTATATTCTAAAATTTAATTGAATGAACAAAATGCATTAGAAGTTTCACGTTTGTTACTCTCTGATTGGATAGTTAGGAATGTTAGTGCAGGGGAATAGTTGAAGACTCATTGCGGGGCAGAGAGGGTTAGAGAATATAAAATAGATTTGCAGCCGCTAGTCAGCAATTCAAGATTCAGTATTCAGTTGATAAGTTACTCAGTTAGAGAGTTAAAATCAGTTTTTGTAGTGCGCGACATTAATATGTCGTCCGAAGTTGTGAACACCAAAATGTGAGTCTAAATATTTATTATTTCAAATTATGTACTAAGGGTTGAATTAATTTGATTATAATTATTAATGTAGTAATTTTATGAAGATGGCTTAAATTAACTGACAGAAACCATCCCTTTAATTACTGTTAGAAGGGTTAAAATGTAAATTAACTTGAATCGTTTCGATACCCTTCTATTTATTTGTGAATGTAAAACTAACAGTTCATTCATTAATTTCATTAAATCTAAAATTCGTTTAAAATAGTGTTATTCATTTATTATTTACCACATTCCTTATTCCCGTTGTACCTTGTGTTATTATTTCCCTTTCATTAAAATTTGTTATACTTAAATTAATTAATTCCACGCACCCTTAGTCACATCCCAAATAGGGTGTGACAACATGTTTTGGAACTGAAGATAAAGATGTAAAATTTAATTGAAATGAGTGAATATTGCAAAACCATCGAATAAAATCCCTTCTGGTTGATTGATTGCGCAAAAAATGCATATGGAAGATGAGATAAGTCACCAAAAAAATACTTTATAAAAACGTATAAAACAGCTCAATTGGATAGAAGTTTGAAGACAATAAGCAGTCACACTCGAGAAGTGGCTAACACATGCACAAATGTTGACCAAACCCTAAAGCCATATGCAAAATTTTAGTTAAACTTTTCTTAAACGATTAGTTAATCTTTTAAATTTGCCAAGAGGATACTTCCGGTCACCGGAAGGGCCTGAATTTTTTCACAAAATATGGATATCGCCGGGGTGATAATCAATCAAGAGGTGCAATTAAACGGCTCATTTACGAAGAAAATAATAGAAATATAACGATTTATCATGCAGCGAAAGAAAGAAAATAAAACTAGCTCGAATACGTGTAGACGATATTGTGGAGGCTCCAATCAGGAGAATCCAATTATGGGTTGCTTTTATTATGGATGCATTCTATGTTGCAGCGTAAACCTTTACATAGTTTAGCTCTAGATAGTGATAATGCATATCAAATTTGTTTGTAATCGGTTGAAGTTGCAGTATTACTTCCGGTGGTGACGTCACTTCTGGTGAGTCGGTTTTTTTCCCACAACCTACAGCGTTCGTCCTTAGATAGGCCTAAAAACTTATGGCAAATTTGTTTACAACCGGTTGAACCGTTTAGACGTTATCAAGTTCACAGGCAAATTGTCAAAATGGCTTCAGGGGACCTGAAAAGAAGATCTGTTGAAATTAGGGTATATGAAATTCTGCTCGATTCCAATACTTCCCTTAACATTCATCACCGCTGTGGGCAGGAAGTAACCAAATAACTCCTCGTATAATATAATCAAAACAATTGATTAAAATTCGTGACAAAATCTTTACACGTACCGGAGATTATATTGCTTTAGTTACTTTATGAAATCTATCGCTATCGAGCCAATACTGCCAGATCCAATTGGTAAGTCAAAAATGGATCGTAAAAAATCGCTTATATGCACAGCATGTGGTTATAAAACTGTACGCAAAAGTCAATTAATTATACACGATCGTAAACACTCCGGGGAAAAGCGGTTTAAATGTTCGGATTGCGATTTTGCGACAACATGTAAACATTTGCTGGTTGTTTGTTCACTTTTTTGAATATAAACCTAGAATCCACATAAGTGTACAGATTGCGAATATTCTAAGTCACGTAGACATTATTTAACTCGACACATGCAGTCATCATTCAAACGATAAACCATTTAATTGTTCTGTTTGTGATTTTGGCACAGTCTACAAACAAAATTAAAGAAAAAGCTAAAAAAGGATTTCCTATTTTGAAAAAAGAGAAACTCCTCTTAAAAAATAAGGAACTCCTCTCTTCAAAAAGGCATTGAGGGGACAGTTATAAAAGAAATTAAATAATAAATCATATATTAAATAAATTTGTACATTAATCATTCATATTTTCTAAAAAAATATTACATCATAGTAAGAGTTACAATAAATAAATATTTTATGCAATTTTAATACTTTAATTGTTAAACATACTTAAATTAAGCCAAGATTCATTTTTCCTGTATTCACTAGGTAAAGTAGTAAAAAAAATGTGATAGACCCTACGTCATGCTTAACGTAAAGATAAGAACACAATATCCAAAATATTACAGTAAAATGTTTATTTAAATTACTATTTGATTTAACTGACTATCTATATTTGAGTATTATTTGAGGTAATATGTCCAATAAACATATCATCTGGAAAATTATAGTCCAAAATAAATTTCACATATTTATACAAGCCATTTATCGCAATTATTTGTAAGACGTTGTTAGCCAATAAGCTGGTTTGTGATCAAACTTTGATAATGCAAAAGGTATTCGCTTTAATAGAAAGTTGATACCCTATGACCTATCGACCAGTGCAGAATATACTCAAAATACCCAAACGCATTAAGCACATTCATGATAATGTAATTTTGGAGGCAACGGCAAGTGTCAAAAAAGCTTATTAACTATTAGTAGCTTCATCGTCTTCCATAAATTTTTTAAATGATTTTGTTGTCATCTTATCTTTGTGATTAAGCGATATATGCCTTTGGACACAATGTTTCTGATATGCTCTATAAGAGCAATAAACACAATTAAATTGCGGTTCCTTACCGCAATCGTAACGTCTGTGTCGCCACAATGCAGCTTTCGATGAATAACGTTTCACGCAATTTGGACACTTGAACATTTTCGTTAGACGTGGTTGCATTAGAAAATCAGAAGACCGATCTAAAAAAATAATATTAATTAATTTATAATAAAATTGAATACAATTACTTGATCACTAAATAACTTAATCATTTCGAAATTAGCTTATGGTAGATGGATTCATTTCTGGCATCGATAGAAGCCTTCATCAGTACCCTTTGCTTTCGGTAGCATCACTGTCATCAGTTACTGAAAACCAACGACTCAACATACCGCACCACCCGGTTTGTTTAAACTATTTGCTATATAATATACACAACGCATTATTACAGAGATCCATAAACTAGATGCCAGGTGACGAAATGACGCATAAAATGAAACGAACCACTATGAGCCGCTAACCCATCTCCACAAACGAGATGATAAATGAACTTTAACTATCTATCAGTAAATAACAATTATTTTAGATAAGCTAATCATTTGGAAAACTACATATTGACTATATGACACCCAATTAGCTTAAAAACGCAGGTCTGGGTAGATGGATCGGTAAAGTGATTGATAAAGTTCATGTATCATCTCGTTTATTGAGATAAGTTAGACCAGCTATACTCAACCATTTTTTTTTGCTTCGGGCCACAAACATTTGTTTGCTATGTTACATGAGCCGCAAAACTTTTGTTGAGCAAAAAAACATAAAGTTAGATTAGAACCTCATTTCCTTCACTTTTTTTGGGTAATGACGTTTTTTACGTCATGCATTCCCATATTTTAACAAAGCACTTTCCTATTTATTGATCAAGGAAATTCAAAATAAATCTAATTAAATAAATAAGATCATTGTGCGTTAATCTAGAATTAATAATAGAATAAGTTTGTGAGCAGTGACAGAGCTGTAAGTACTTTATCGAATATTTATTGGAATGTAAACAACAAAGCCGAAACGCCATTTTCGTTTGTCTATTTGAACGCAGGAACAAGTATTAATTTATTCTATTAATTGCAAGGCGTTGATTATTTTATTTTGATTTATTTAAATGAACGAATATTTTATTTGATCACATGTATGAATTCCTTTAAAACGTATCAATACATTTTTAGTATTTTGGGCTGCACGTACGCACATAAAAGCTTGGCTGTTGAGTATTGGCAGGATGAGTATCGCTTGTTAGACTCTGTATTAATGCGTTGTGTACATTATATACAGAATGTTCAAATTAGTTTAAACAAGTCGGATGGTGCGGAATGTTGAATCGTTGGTTTTCATTAAAAAATGACAATTATGCTACAGAAAGTAGATGAGTTCCACCGATGCCAGAAATGTGTCCATCTACCCTGAGCTAATTGAGTGTTTCATATAGACAAGATGCAGTTTTCGAAATGATTAACTTATATACTTATTAAATAATAGTTATTTACTGTCTTAAAGTAATACTATTGTATATATGTTTTAAAATTATTTGCTCAGAGTAAACTTTCGTGACTAATATTCACATGGCATATACGTACATAAGATAATTATATTCAGAGGACGTAAGTTCTAATTGTTGTTTGATTGTCTGATGGGAAGGCAACAATGAAGTTAGTTGAAAAATGATCCGCTGAAGCAATCGATAAAATTCTTTTTAATTCAAAGACAAAAGCATTGTATGATAGTTTGACTGAAAATAGCCCATAGAACAGCTTCATATGTACAGGGATGCTTTGGGGACGGAACGCACCGGAACGACGTTCCGGCACTTTTTAAGAGGCGGAACGCATTTTTGAACGTATATAGCAAAAACATATAGCCAAAATTGTAGAATTGGGATTTTTTATTTATTGTATTGACAATGTTCAGCTCCGATACTTCATATTTTATATTTTAGCAAATCTCGATGTCACTGAAATTATATATATTCATATGTTAATACAATTCAAATGTTCAAAATAATCTTACTTTGTTTATATTGAAACTTTAATACAAAATTGAATTGAAAAATAGTGTAATAATTATATCGAAACGTCGTTGACGCTAAAATTGTATATATTCATAACTTAACGTAATCCAATCTCTGCCTAAACTAATGCTATTATACACATATCTATATTGAAACTTTAATACGAAATTGAATAGAAAGTCTTAATAATTAGGAATGCTATGGACTGGAACGTATCGGAACAATATTCCGCCACTTTATATAAGAGGCGCCATTCGTTCTTGAGCAAAAATATATAGCAAAATTGGATTTTTTATTTATTGTATTGAAAATAGTCCGTTCCGTTCCGGTTATATATACTATGTTAGACTATAGTCCATATATTCCACAGACAATTTACAGTCCAACTACGTACAAAGCTTTTGTCTTTGAATTAAAATCTATTTTGCAGGTCGGTTCAGCGAACTACTACTCAGCTAGCTTTGTAAAAAATATCTGTTACAGAAACCATACCCAGGTGTTTTGACACCAATAATTACTTCTGAGATATCAATTGGAAGTGTATTCACTTCTTGATTTTCCACTTACAGTCCAATTGGTAGATTGTAACTATATGGTTTCAACTCTTTCGGGTCATCTTCAGACATAAAGACTATTAATTCATGGGGAACTGTTATCCGCGGGGAATGGGGAACTGGGATCTACGGCTAAGAGCCATTGGGTAGACAGGCAATTAAACCAATGTCAGGCGATCAATCAAAGGGACGGTCTACCAACAAGCAATAATTGCCATCAATTAACAACAAGTAAAATCAAAGATGCAATTGGACAGACAAGCAAGTCAACAATAAATACAATAAATACACAAGAATCAACCACCAAATGAGGAGGATCAATTAGTAATGAAGCGAAAATAACGACAAGACTAGAGCAAAAGGCAGTTCAATCAACAAGTAACATTTATCATTAATTAACAATAACAAAAGCCAACGATGCAACCAGAAAGACAATCAAACCAACTAATATATAATTACTAATAAATATAGTTGTAATTATAACGTAGCACGTTACTCAAAATAAATTGAATACCCTGAATAAATAAATTTTAACAGCACGCTACTGGAAAGAAACCAGTTTATAAGTTATAGTGTAAACATAATTGACATATATGAAGGCGCTCACGTATTACGCATTAAATAAAGACACCGTAATAATGGGAGAGAGATGGGTATAGTTATTGTTCACCGCTCAGTACATAGTAGTCATATAATAAAAATACGCCTGATAAGAGACACGCATTTAAAGATACTAGATAAGAGTAGGGAACGTAGAATGGATAGATATATATGTCATATTAGCGTACACGTATTGGCTTGCTGTGGTGACTGCTGTTGCTTCACTGATTTGCGTGGATGACAATATAAAGTAACAATTAATGAATGAGCGACAAAACAATAGTTGTGTAGGCGGCTTACGCCTATAAATACCGCGCATTTGCATAGAATATTTTAGTTAATTTCATGAACTCAAAGCCTTAGTAAGCAATAGCAGCCATCAGTGATGAGCAACCAACTGGGATAGTACAGCAGAGTGACACAGCAACCAGGGCAGAGTAAGCATTCTGTGAGCGTTTTCATACATTTTGTATTGTTCTAGTGCATGTGTTCATAATAGCTTTGTTTTCTCCTTCTGGCTGGCCTACTTCTATAAAGCTAAAGTTAGATTCCTACGGGTTAGATTCAGTCACTTGGTAACAGTCTTACTGACTTATTCGATGCGATATTACCACCATATAGTGCTCCCTTCACATACCATCCGCTAGAGTGTATGACTCCAACCTTTACTTAACAGGGTTGGTTTCAAGTCACTCGACTACAGTAGCACTGACTTGTGCGACTCGGTGTGACGCAGATCAAGTATCTTTTCCATATCACCCGGTAGAGCATGTGATTCTAACCTACGAGCTGGTCTCAGTCACTCGACTACAGTAGCCCTGACTTGTTCGACGCGGTGTTACGTAGGTAATAGCAGTTTCCTTTCAGTTCTACCCACTGAGATGCCTAATTCTGATTATCTAGGTTAGTTTGTTAGTTTTAGCCACTCGACAACAGTAGCACTGATTTGTTTGACGCGGTGTTACGTAGATCGTGTGGTGCCTAGTATTCCTGTTATTATCATTTTCCGACTTATTGTGCTGAAGTAAGCCCCTGGCCTCCCCATTGTATGATACTCCGCTCTTACATGCTTCCAGCATAGTTCTTGTTTTGTTATATCACCGCTCGCTTTACATGCACCGCTTATTCATTTATTGCTATATTATTTTGATTTATTATTTACTGATCCCCAATATTGCGATACAGTTTATTTGGCATTCTTTCTTTGTCTGTATTTTGGCTGTATTTCTCTGTCTTTGTCTGTATTTTGGACAGTTTTATTAAATCATTAATGCTGTTTTACTAATTGGTAGTAAGTTTATTCCAGCTGCCCGTAAGATCTCGAACACATGGGCAACTCACAAGCCTAGAAGCTACTTGTGCCCGCAGCAACCCGTTGAGGACCGGAGGAACAATAAGATCAGTTCCAGCGTGTGGTCTCACGTTACGCGGACCTGGCGCCCGAAAATTATGTTTCCGAAGGATAGAAAATTCTGAAGTATTAAGTTATTTGTTTACGACTATTCCTAGGACTCCCCATTAACAGCGTCGCGAGTGAGAGTCTGTCACATAGAAACTGTTACTTTGGCCGCCTGGATGGTTAAGTCGTTGGTTTTAGTTGTTAATTAGTGACAATTGTTGCTTGTTCATTAAACCCCCTTTTGTTATGGTCTTGTCGTTGTTTTCGATTTATTGCTAATTGATCATCCTAGTTTAGTGATTGATTCTTGCGCAATAATTGTATTTATTGTTAATTTGGTTGCCTGTCAAATTGCTTAGTTGATTTTACTTGTTATTTATTGATTGCAATTATTGCGTGTTGGTAAACTCCCCCTTTGATTTGTCGACTGATTGGTCGATTGGTCTAATTGTGTATGGCCGTTGATTCTCTCCAATTTAGTCGTTATTATCATTAGATCCAATTCTTCGCAGCGCAATAATAGTACATCTCCTAAAAATGCATCTACATAGATCCCCATAAATTAATAATCTGTATGTCTGAAGATGGCCCTAAAGACTTGAAACTATATAGTAAGAATTGATATAACATCATGGATTAACACAAAGTGACGCTTGACTCAATCAATCTATTGTAAATACTTCTCTTTGACATTCATAGAGAATTTAACTCATCAGATAAAAAATATCACGACAATCTTACAGGTTCCCTCCGAATTCAATAGATCTATTAGTTCATAACAAGGATTTTGCTCCATTGGTTAACAGGAGCGGCATATACCACCTCCAATGTAAATATGGTTGCAATTACATAGGCCAGACCAAGCGATCTTTTCAAAAACGTATTAAAGAACATCTTGTTTTCGTAATTTTAAATCTTCATCAAACATAAGAAATCTATAAAGATAATATCTTTACCTCCATTATATTTTTATGAAAAGTTGTTCTTGTGTAAGTCTTATCATTTTTGACGAAGTGTTATCATTTTATTAATTATATAGATTAGATACTTCATTAATGTAGGGGGCACTTGGTGTAAAAATATGATGATTTGAATTATAATTGTTTATAAATAACACTCGTATATTTAGCATACCAGAATCACACATATAAAATCATGTGTTCTTTAAAAATTCATGGATCGTAAGTATAGTGGCCTAACTACCCGACCGTAAACCTGGTCCGATCCCCGAATGAGGTAAATTTTTTTAAAGATATTCAAACCGTCATATTAATTATAGAGTTTTGTACCTCTGATGGTGATCGCTGCATGATCGAAAACGATTGTTAAAGTTTATTGTAAAAATTAATTAAAAGGTGTTACACAATATCTCGTTTCAATGGATCTCCTTTATGTCAACTGAGCATCAATATTATTTTGGACAAAGACGAGATTATTATAGCGGTACCTTGCTTGTGCATCAAAAAGAATTATCAAATACTCTTATATCGCAAATACTCTCAATTAAAAATATAATTCAAATGTAGATATTTTATTGTCATCTGATACATTTTATCATAGCATTATGTGTCTACGCATATGTGAAAACAGGTTAATCTTTTGATATGCTTTATAAGAGCAAAATGTACATGTAAATTTAGGCTCCTTTCCGCAATCATAACTCACATGTCGTTGTAAAGCAGTCTTTGATAAATACTTTTTTCCACAGGTACATATGTACTTCTTTTTTAAGAACCAGTCTAAAACATATATTAATTTATTAATTTTAATGTCATCATAATTATTTACATTACAAGTATTAACAGCATGAACGAGTAGAGATCCAATACGAGTAATGTATATTTTCTGTACGAATACGAAATGTATACTAAACTTTGCTTTATACCATGGTAATACAAAACAACGTTATTACCTTCTATAGTTATCTGAGACTGAACGCCATTCTGAATTGCGTAAATGCAAATTGAAATTTAAAATTCATATAATTAAGATTTCCATTTGTTAATAAAAATTATTAAAAAAATGTGACATAATAATTGATTACACGTCTCTCTTTAAATTAGAAAACCTGCAAAAGAAACAACACAGGAATCTCTTCTGCAGAAGTGTCTGTCTCTTCTGCAGACAAGTTTGCATATCCTTATTTGTGCAAAAAATTAAAACAGATTTATTTGGATCAGATCAGTATTTATGAATATAATGATATGTCAAGCTCTTTAAAAATTACATTACAATATGCGCTTTTACTAAGGAACCCGATCCCTACCATGGCTCCTTCCGTTAAAGAACCGCCCCGCTCAATCCTACTTGCCGTGCGCTAAATCCTTTCAACGGAGCAGCTGCCTTCTGTCTTTCCTCACAGCCCCTTTCTATGTCTCGTTCACCCATATACACAGCTCAGTTGATCTAGTAATTAGTCGCTCCACGAATTCGCGGCGACAATCAATAACTGATGGCAGCTATGACAGCTACACATGTTTACATAATGATTACATTTATACAAGGATTAATACAATATTACGGCAGCTATATATGCTTCCGTAATGATTCTATTTTGTGACATTTAATATACCTACTATGGGTACTAAGGGTAAAGTCGTTTTTATATGGAGGATACGACTCCCATTCGTACAAGCTCTATCGACTCAATCAAAAAGAAAGAGAATTATACAGTTACTGGAGATGTTGAAAAATAACATCATCCAAGTAAATTCCAGTGCCTAGGCGAGTCCAGTAGTACCCGTAAAGAAGAAAAAATGGTCTCATACGCCTTTGCATCGGTTTCAGGAAGTTAAACAAAATTACCAGAAAAAAAATTGGCCTTTACCTTTACTGAGTGATATACGAAGTTCGTTACATGGAAACAAAACTTTTTCGTCTCTAGACATGCT
Organism: Adranes taylori; assembly: GCA_009867245.2. NCBI lineage: Eukaryota > Metazoa > Arthropoda > Insecta > Coleoptera > Staphylinidae > Adranes > Adranes taylori. The sequence goes on along the minus strand of WYDF02025178.1, from coordinate 1,475 downwards.
AAATGGTTACTGGTAAGCACAAATGGATGAAGACTCCAAAGAATATACCAGCTTCATAACTCATAATGGTACATACATTTCAATATAATATATTCCCATTTGGCCGGATGAATTCGCCAAATACTATTCAGCTATTATCGGACAAAGGAATGAAATGAAAAGAGATTTTAACTTATCTTGACATTATTATTTTTAGCATTTGGCATTTGGACAAATTGGAATAAGTTTTCCAAAAATTGGAACAAGCAAACTTAACTTTCAATCCCACTAAATGTACATTTCTAAAAAGAAATATACAGATCATAGGTCACATAGTAGATGAAAATGGAATTTCATCAGACCAAGTTAAGTTGCAAGATGGTACTATGTTTCCGATTCCAGCAGTGAAAAAACTACAAGGTATTTTGGGATTATGTAATTTTTATCAAAAATTCATAGAAAATTTTTCAAAGGTAGCTAAACCGTTATACGAGTTAGTCAAAAAAGATGTGAAGTTTAACTGGACACAGAATATTATAAACAAAATATTTATAATCAATAAACAATAATGGTTCACTATTACAAGAATTCTTAAAATTTAAGTATTTAAAGTACACACAACATCAATTGGAGAGCTAATAGAAATAAACACTTTAAAATGTTTCGGCGTTACATATGCCTCCCTCCCCCCTCGAAAACTTTCGACCCTGAAAGTCTACAGTCCTAATCAAAATTTATAAGAGGGGTAAATTCATACATGGTTCAAAATACAATAATCTTTTAAACTTGACTACAGTTGACTAGAATTAAATCCTCAAAATATCAAGATATCTTAATTTTATACAATATAATAAACTAATATAAGTAGTTTTATGCATTATTACATTATGCAAAAGAATAAAATACAAAAGAATTTTTTATCACGATACAATATATTATATTATTGCATGAGTTGTATACAAATGAAGCATAGCTTGACCCTAAGACACAGTATAAAAAGAAAGAATAGAAAAAATTATTTAATCAGTACCAACACGTAATACCAACGTAATACCAACACGAAAGTTAACATCACAATTTGATTACAACAAATGTCTAGTTCAAAATGTATCAACCATTTTACCCATTATTACAAGAGATAATCAGTAAATTCATTATTATAGCATCACTGTCGCAATATTTTGAAAACCCACGACTCTGCTGTTTAAGCCACTAGCCTACAGGCACCACTGTTGGACACTGATTGTTTTCTATTATTATAATTTGTTCATATCAGTGTTACAGCACCATAAGTGAAAAGTAGGTGAGATTTTGTAAGTGTAAACAAATTAAATAATTAACAAGTTGTTAAATTGTTTACAAAAAAAATAATAAAACTATATTTTTCCTTGTAACAAAATATTAGGGCTTAAGTTAATTTCAGAGGACCCGAAAAATAATATGCCTGCTTCGATTTTAATCCGATTATAAGGGTCGAACAAGCGTTCAACGTTGAT
>WYDF02025156.1:0-13024 GCA_009867245.2 Adranes taylori | reverse complement strand
ATATATAGCAAGTAAAGGGCAATGAGCATTTAAGTAAAGTAATAATATTACCAGTCCAATTAGATTCAAACGTGTAGTTTTCTACAAATGTTTTAAGTCTACTTCTTGTCGTAAGTGAAGTTATCGGAATTCGTGGAAACAAACTAATTTCAGGGAGATTATTCCCCGTACTTAAAATTCCGTATTTTAGTTAAAACGCTAAATTCGGCGATTACAGCTGTAATACTTGTGTTTAGTACGTTAGTTAGATCATAGCCAACTAAATTAATAGCCTATTTTAATCTATACCACGCTTCAGATAAGAGCATGACTCTTTGCGTACAAAAAGGCGTGAGCTAGAAAATAGGGTCGTTGTAATTGAATTGTAAATAAAATATTGCCCGCAATAAAAACTGCATTTGCAAGTGTTTTTAGGTGTTTGTATTTGCAATATCTAAGTTTATGTTAAAACAGTTTATATTGCCCTTGTATATTTTATACTGTTCTTCTTCTAGATGTGACAAAATGGCTATAGCTGTCGGTGATTGGTTAAGACTTCAAGCAATAGCTCTATGAAGGCAGTTATACGAGGTGTTTATGTGCTAAATGAACCGATTTATGAGTCATGTTCTTATCTGAAACGTGGTGTAGTTGGGCATAGTTGGTTACTGATACTGATTATTTGTCATGCTTTCAGTAAAACTCCTATCTGTCAATTGTAAATTATTATAAACTTGCACATACATGCCTTTGGATAAATATTTCTCATATACAAGGTTTTTATTATGCTGTAATAATTACGACTATTAAATGGACAAATAACAAACAATTTTACTAATAGCTAACGTATTTTCGATTAAACAGGACAATTTCAATTTGAAGCACATATTTTTTTCATGTAAACGAGTCTTACATGTTTTAGTTGAAACATTTGAACTACTCAATTTGTGTTGCCAAATTAAATTAAATAGTTTCTATAAAAGTGTGATATGACCTCCGTTTGATCCCAAATTGTTTCTTATTAAAGTTAAACCTACTTTAAATAATTTGAAAATTAAATTATAGCATTTTTCATCACTTTAGCCATATTTTTATATGAGTAGGCCATTTAAAAATAAGATTATAGCGGTAATGTCCCAAAATATATGAAGCTATGACAGACAACATTTTCAAAAAGAACTTGTAAACAAATGTCTCTTAGATACTAATTTTATTCTGATGAGCAATGACACGAAAACTCAAAGGTCTATTGCTTACTGAGGTCTACTAGCTCATTGAGTAGACGGTATAAACGTGTAGCTAGGTGTTGACTATTGTGTATTTTGAATAACAGCTTATCGTTTAGCAAACGCCATGTTGTATTAGACATATTTCAATAAGAAATTGACACCTTGCTAGTAACTGATGTGATGCTATTTAACTTTTTGATACCAACATTAAGTTTTTAAACGATATCACTTCTTTCTATGTTTAGATAGTCGTATTGCTCAAGTATAATTTAGTTTTGATCTATTTTAGTTGTATTAAAATAATATCACAAAGAACAAAATATTAGTACGTTCTGGTTTTTTAAATTGCCACTCGAATACGTGCCTTTTTATCTGTCAGTTGTTGTTTAATGATGGGAGTAGCGTTTTATTCCAATCCCAACGAGTTTGTTAAATGAAGAAATCTACCTATTATTGTCAGTTATTATATTAGACAAATTAAAATCAAAACTGATTCGGAATTTGATATTCTAATTGATCGGACGTGCGCAAAAACAGTTTAATAGTTATGTATTTTTGTGCGGTTTTTTGTTCAGAGCGTATTTAATTGGATTTGACCACGTTGGAATCAAAGATATTAAATTACAAGGTTTATTTTAATTATTTTCTTAATTTTATTGAGATATATTGATTTTACATTTACAACTACGTTTAATAAATAAATTACAGATTTTGCAAATATATGTCCAACAAAATAGGGGGAGACAATGATGTCTCCCCTGTTAACTTGAAGATAGGCCTTGAAGATTCTCATGATTCATTAAATAAATTAAATATTAACTCTAGTATCACTGAAAGTAATTATTTAAATATTTATAAGAAAGATTTCTACTCCTGTTTCTCCTACCTCTCGATCTTCCCTCCAACATCTTTAAAACTAATCCTCCAATAAATAAAGATGAAAGTTCATTCATATTTTTTGAAGATGAAAAGACCTATGAGATTAAAGGTTAATGTACACAATACTCCTAAGATAGTCTTCCTCCGTGTCGTATCAGATTGGGACATTCCCCCTGCCAAGAACATCTAAACAGAATTAATATCATAAATAGTCCTCTATGTGATTGTGGTAAAGTTGGATCCATCAAACATATATTTTTTTAAATGCGTAAATCATTCCAATAACAAAGCTTGACTTTTTGTATTAATGAAGTTTTAAGTAAGATATTGAATGATTTATATCACATATTATTTAATTTCATTAAAAGTTTTAAACGTAAACTTTAAGAACGTTGCACGTTTAGCTTATTCTTGCCAGTGTGCTGGATAACTTACAACAATAACTCTTCATAAACAAGGAATCTCCTATTTCTTTTCAAATTTACATTTGTTCTGTTGTGGATACCTTTTTTCATTCAATGGTTATTTATAGTCGGTATATTTTCGCCATGAGGTCTATCACCGACTTAAATAATAATCTGGACCACAAGGCACATAAAAAATTAATGTAAACGAATAACACTTGAAATTGAATGTAGATTCTTATGATACATATGTATTACTTTTTTAAAAGTTGTTTTAACAGCAATTTATTTGACAGTTACAGTTCTTTAATAAATAAACCATGAAAAAACATTGTTTATTAAAGTTTAATCTTTTATAACAAATGCCTATACATTACAGTTATGGTATAAAGCATTTTTTTGTGAGAAATTTGTTTTTAAAGCTTTTTATTAATGATTTCTTTTAGGCATGTTGGGGCAATTTGAAGGGCTATAACTACTGAAGAAAACGAGCCACCAAGATATGATATGGACCACTGTTCTTGGTGTACGAAATATATATATATATATATATATATATATATATATACACTGTTAAAACAACTTTTAAAAAAGTAACACATATGTAGCATAAGAATCTACATTCAATTTCAAGTGATTTGAGGTACCGATTGGCTTGAATTTGATTTATGAACTTATGCCGAAAATTACAAATTATACCTTACTTGAAAGCTCTTGAAGCCCTGAGGGCTAGGGTTAAATTGATGGGCACACACCGAAACTTAAAAAAAATTATACTTTATTTAAACGCGTTTGATGCATTGAGCATAATGATGTATGTATATCACATCGTTGAGGCTTCTTTCGTTCAAGAGTTCCAGCCTGTCAATTGCTTCAACAGAACTAAAGGGAATAATTACCCCCTTTATAATTTTCTACATCCGCCCTTGTTTTATATTATATTTTTATTAGAAAAATAGAAGTAATAAATTTGATAGAAAATAAAAATATTAGAATTAAATTTTAGGTATTAGTATTTTATTTAAAAGTAATATAAAACTATAAATTAAAACATGAATTTGAAAATCTTATGAAATTAATATCGCTCGTCATCTTCAGCGGGTTGTTTAACCCAATATCCCCATGGTGCGTACTCATCAGGACCTTCATGTTCGCTAGGACCTCTGTAAATTTTCATTTGTACACGAGCTGCACGATGCCCTAAAAATTTTATAGAAGAGGATTTTGTCAATTATTGTTTTAATTCAAATTTCATTGTAATGTTTAATTAATTAATTCAATTGGGCCTATTTACATTTTATCGAAATTAATTTAAAAATATAGTATGCAATATTTCACATTCAAGGACTGCATCTTTAGTTGTTATACATTCACAGAGACCTCTGTTACTAATGGGCAGACTGCTGCAACAAAGGTCTCAATAGTTTGTTCTGGATGCATTAATTTTGCACGTTAGGATTGAGATAAAAAGGACGATCAATCAATTCATATTTGCCCATTTGCCTAACTCATTTGTTTATTGCGCGTATTGGCACACATGCATTGGAGCATGTTTAGTCAATTTGGGTTAAGTATTTTTTGAGTTCTGCGATTACTTCTGATGCACAAATAGTTTATGGTGCGGAGAGAAGTAGATGGATAAAATCGAGATGGAGGACGACAATAAAACATGCAACAACCTTTTCCGCTAGGGACAACTCTTCGAACCACTAATTTCTTACAGCAAAACTACACGTCAAAATCAACAAATCAAAAACAAGTAAACGAGTCCTGAATTCGGAAAACATTAATCATAACCAAAATTTCAAAACGAGCGTAAAGTCAAAAATTAACAAATATAGATTCAGGCGTTAGATCTAAAAGCAATGACAATATGTGGGCGTCAATGGTATGTGGGGCACAAATTGTTTCGAGGTATGTAATCGTTTTTATTATACAAATTTCGGCAAGAAATTTCTGGTAATGAGACATATCTGTGATATCCGATGATGATCATATATTAAGATAGGTTTGACTTGAACTATGATTATGAATGAGGATATGTGTAATTCAAAACATGTGGGAAGCACGGCTGTACTGAATATCTGATGTATCGTTTGGGCCACTATAAGACTTTCCACACTTAATTGCGGACACAATGAGACATGTCTCATTGAGACATGAGACATGTCTCATGATGGCCCACATCAAATTTTATCATTCATCTGGTCAACTAAGTATATCATCGATTCCTTTTTCCTAAACTGCTATTACTGCCTTGTTTTAAGTTTTTCTTCTACTAACGCTCCTCCATCAGAGTTATAAAATCATGGAAATTATCATTTAAATCCAGAAAATGTCAAGAGGACGAAAGAGAACAAGAGGTAAGGGAAGTTCCACGAAAGAGCAGATGAAAAAAGCTGTCGATGAAGTTCTTGTTGACAAACTATCATTAAGAGAGAGTGAAGATATAAATGGACTGAAATTTCAAACACTAGCAAGATATGTTAATAAACAAAAATATAATCCCGGTACAGATATTCGTATGTTTCACAAATACGACCACAGGAAAATATTTACGAATATCGAGGAGGCCAGTCTAACTGACCACATCATCCAGAACAACATAATGTGTTATGGCATGTCTACGAAAAAAATCCGTGTGATCGCTTATGATTTAGCAATTGCAAATAACACAAATGTACCAAGGAATTGGCCTAACCAATAAACAAGCAGGTGTCGACTGGCCCCAGTCATTCATGAAACGACATCCAGTATTGAGTATCAGAAAGCCTGAGGGTTGTAGTTTGTCAAGGGCCACGTCCTTCAACAAACATAATGTCTCATTCTTCTTCGAAAATCTTCAAAGTGTGTTGGAAAGAACAAACATGTTTGCTGACCCGTCCAGGATTTTCAATAGAGACGAAACTGCAAGTACAATTGTGCAGAAACCAAAGAAAGTAGTAGCTGAAAGAGGAATCAAGCAAATTAGTAACTCCACAAGTGCAGAGCGTGGTGTACTTTGGTAACGCATGTTGCATTATCAATGCTGCTGGGAATGCTCTCCCACTGGTGATATTTCCAAGGAGCTCATGATCACTGGCGCTTCACCTTGTACTCTTGGTTTTGCAAATCCTTCTAGGCGGATGACGAGTGAATTGTTCGAGGAAGTGATGAAACATCCAGTTCGAAAGCTAATCCGAGTTTAGTGATCATGGGTAATCATGAAAGCTACATTTCTGTGGGAACATTGAACCTAGCCAAAGACAATGGGGTAACCATTGTTACATTACCGGCACATTGCTCCAATAACTTTCAACCGCTCAATGTGTCAGTTTTTTATTCATTTAAGGCATTCTATAATGCATAGTTGGCTACTTGAATAGCCGGTTGTGTAGGTCAAACTTTCCAGAAATCAATGACACCTTCTAACATCACTTCAGGATTCAGAAAAACTGGAATTTGGTTATTCGACAAGCACATTTTCACCGAGGTTGATTTCCTGTGGAGTAAAGTTGACAGATAGACCGAACATCAATGAGTCTGACTACCACCAAACTGAATGGTCAATCTTTAGAAAATGCACAACAGGTCATTCGCGCGCCAATTTGAGTTCAGATGAAAATGTAACAGTAGTAAAAAAGACTCCTTTCGTTTCTCCACACGAATTGTTTAGGTGCCCTACACCGAAAGTACTGAAGAATGCTAGAAAAGGTCGGGTCAAAGGAAAGAGTGGGATACTAACGAACACTCCGGGGAAAAGAGAGCTACAGAGCTGTCGATCAAGAGAGAGCACAGGCAAAAGTGAGAAGACAGTTCGTGCGAAAATCAAGGAAGATATCTAAGAAAGGGAAAATAATAGAACTGTATTCATCTGAATCAGAAGAGGAAGAATTCAGTGACCATGAAATGGATGATGAAATTGTGGTCTATCCAGAAGAGTTCAGGTTTGACCCAGTAGAGAGAAAACCGAATAAGGGGGAATATCTTCTCGTAGAATCCTTAGAAAAAAGAAAATTTACTACGTCGCTAGAGGTATAGAATCCGGTGAAGTTATATCTATTAGTTATCTCAGGAAGAGTAGTAAGGTCTCCAACCGTTTCGTTTTTCTTGTCATTCCCGATGAAGCAACAGTTGAACTAAATGATATCAGAATAATTCTACCAGATACAGTTCTGCATGGAACTACCAAAAGGCAGTAAGGTCTTATCAAGTTCAGTATCAATTTTGATTCAATAGAAATCAAATAAATGTGAATTCTGAATAATGTCTTTCATATTTCTTGAATGAATAAAATATTATTTTACCAGTTGAAAATCGATTTCAATGTCTCATTGTACCCCATAAGTTGGGCCACTATGAGACAAAAACACCCTTGAAAGGAAAAATCATAATTTTTTCAATTTCATATTTTTGACGTTGTGTTTGGTATACATTATATAAGGAAAGTCCAAATTATACTTTAGTCAGAAAATATCAGTGAAATGACAGCTAAATTTTGCACATCCAAAAAACGAAATTTTGTCTCACTGTGGTGCACACTTCCCTGCTGCTGAAAGATAAACTGATTACATATCAAATGGTGCAGATCAAATGCTGCCAGTAAATGTTGGCAATATGAAGGTGACACCTTTGAAATGTTCTATGGGCGTAGAATCGTAAGAATTTCGTGGACACAGAAACGAACCAATCAATAGGGTTTAGACTAAATTGAGTAAAGGAGCATCTAAGCTCCGTATAGTAGAAGAAACTCAGAAAATGCAAAAACGTGGGAGATCACCTACAAGGTATACAAATCTCATCATCACTACAACCGGCCAAAACGATCACAATTGTTAAAATTAGCTGGAAATTGCGATGACTGGAAAGAAATCGAAAACAGATTATGCTAAATGTGTATTTTTATTCCTATTTGCTAATTATGAAATGTCCTGGTCAATTTAATAAATAGTTAGTATTGCATAAAATTTTTATAAATATCTTACCATCACCTGAAGATGCCGTTTGTGAATCTGAATGTAAACTTCTTACAATACTTGCACTAATAAAGATGACGTAAAGAAGGCAAAGAATTTGACGGTACATTTTATATATATTTTTAGTTATGATAAACGATAATCTACTTTTATTACTTTGTGCATGAATAAAGTTTATATCGCGAGAATCTTCTATTTATAAAAGAACAATTGTTACAAAAAATTTTAATCGTTTATATATTCTCCGCTTTCACTTATACGCATTGAAAACCGCAAAAATCAATTCAGATATAATAAGTATTTCATATAAAGAGAGAAGTGAAACAAATTATATTTAGAGAAAAATTTATTTAACATTATATAGAATTAAATATATAAAAATGTGTAAATAATTTATAAAAATAATATATGTATATACTATAGTTTTTTGCGTGTTAATTCCACGTGTTGTTCGTAAATCGATTCTTTTCAAAATTGAATATAGTTTTCATTTTATATGCTTCATAAAACTCCACATACTTTCTTACAATTACATTACGTATACTTAATTATATAAATTTTAGCAATAATCTCTTGCTGACAAGATAATTTTCCAGAGCAATGACGTGAAAATAAATGTATACATATATTTATTTAATTATCATCTTTTGAGATAGCTTAATTTGATTAGAAATTAATGGTAATTATTAACTCACATTTGTCAATATGCCAACTGCAAGTCTAACTAACTTAAGAACTAAAGAAGTTGTACAGATTGAACTTGAAAATTTCGAACAATTTTTAATTGTAAGAGGTTCGGAATGTGATTATAAAATACCGGATCAAGTGATGTCTACTTCGAGAGATTACTGCCTCATTAAGTTGGATTGTAAGAGCGTGACTGGAATGATTGTTAATGGAATGTTGTTGGGAAAAGAAACTTCTAGGAAACTATTAAATGGACATCGGCTAACACTCATATTCGCCAATATATCCTTTCGATTTAATATTTTATCTGATATTAATCAAATTAGTCCATCCGATTCTATAGGATTTAATGATGCTGCAATTAATGAAATGCGTACTTCTTCCACAAACTTAATCGAGAGTAATGTAGAATTAGCTGGTTCGGATCCAATTATAGATTTAGCTAATATTAGTAGTACTTTCACACCTCCAGCAACTGAAAGAATTAATTTAATAACTAGTCTAATTGCAATCATACAATGTCCTACAGAGAAAATTCCAGCATTCGTTACCAGTGCAGTTTTACAAGATGGTATCACCTGCAGCACCTGCACTGAGTTGTTTGTGAATGCTATGGTACTCAATTGTAGCCATTGTTTCTGCAAAGGTTGCATTGAACATTGGCGAGAGAACAACAACGTTAGTCCAGCATGCAGGTGTCCTATAAGTTTTCTATCGTTTCTAATCGAGTTGTGGATGATATAATAAGTATTCTAGTAGAGAACTTACCCGCAGAAAAGCGTTCCGTACACGATAAAATTATTAGGTCCTCCAAGACGAGGTGCAGAAATAAATTCAGCACGAGGCGGCGTAAGATTTTATGAATACATTACTTAAACTTACTATTATTATTTCACAATTGAGTGAGAAAGAGTCCGCTAATACTGCGACCATTAAGATCTATTCTGTTTTCTTGTCCTATAAAAGTCCTATATTCTTAAAATGCCTATAGTCTCAAATGTCCTATATTCCAATATTTCCTTGCATTGGACTTCATCTGGGTGTAGTTTAGTTATCCCAAATCTATTGCGCCTAAGAACTGTATAGATTTCACATTGACACAATATGTGATGGAAGTTTTCTTCATTCTCCACACATTCCCTACACGTGGGTTATTCTATTAGGTCCATCGTCTCATTTTTTCCCTCCATTGCTTTAGTAGCACTTTCCTGCTTTTCTTCAGAGGACCTGCGAAACACTTTGTGTGTTTCATGCCCAGAGTGTTCTCTCAATGGTTTGTGTTCTGATATATTTATGTGCTCGCTATGTCCCACATGAACCAATCAGGTCCAGTTTCAACCATTGGATCCAATCAGGTCCAATCATTGGATCCGCTTTGGTTTTCTTTTCTAGATTGTTTGCCATTTCATAATATTGGCTTTTACAATGCGTTTTGACAGGCTTTTACAATGTGATACACATTGTGCTTGATAAGAGAGTCGAGTTTATTCGCGCCATCGACGATTAGCATCTTTCCACCCCTGAGGGATTTTGGCTGTCAAATAGGATACCAGAAGATTCGTTTACTTTATACGGACTTCAAATACAATGGAATATCTTCCCAAGTTGATTGTAAACAAATCATTTGGGTTTTTGTCCCAATATAATTCGGTCTCTGACCTCATGCTCTTTGTCAGGAATGGTTACTCAAAAGGACTCTTGCCATCATACACAATAAAATGGATTGCCTATATTGTGTATGATGGCATGTTTTACAGTGCGATCTTAGTTTCTTAGAGGAGTTTTTCAAATCCATCTATGTGCAGGTAAGCACGCTAATTTTTTTAAGCTTGCCTAGTTGCATCCGATAGTCATTGGTATAAGTGCTACCACCGCAGGGCTCAAGAAGTAGACGTTATAATAGGTTTCACTAACATTGCGTACATCCATCCCATCAGCTTAGATGACAGATACCATTTCTTTTCATACATTTGCTTGCAAGTCCATGGTCCTCTAATTGATTTGTTTGTTATGCTCTCCATATGCTTTTTAAACGTTAACTTAGAGTCTAAAGTCTAGAGATACATGTTCCCTACAGTATATACCTTAGGGTTTATTGAAAGGCCTTTTTTGAACTATGTTTCTACGGTTGTTAGCGCACACTGCATAAAAATTGGTACAGTAGACGCAAACTAACTCCGTATGAGAATGACGATGTCACCTGCATAACCTATTACATAGACTCCAGATTCGTGCAGAGATGTTTGTACGTGTTTGTTACTTGTTTTAACGTGTTTTATATTTTTTACCATTTTTATAATTGTAAATAAATGATTATTAGAAATTTTAATTATTATTATGACGTTCAATTATATTAATATAAATTAAATAAATATTTAGATCTTGTATATGTTTATACAGAGTGTTTTTTATTATTTGCAAGTATACATTGGAAACCATAAAAATAGGAGAGTGAAATATGGTAAAAGTGGTAAAAACATACATATTGTGCAATTCGCAAAAATTTCGGGTAGGAATTGGGGGTTATACTCGGTAGCCCCCTCTCTCTCTAAAACGCTACTTCACTTGATTTGCTACTGCACTTGAAGATGGCTATGATTTGTTACTATTATGAAGAATAACAAAAGATTTAAAGTAGCAATGTTCGCACACAATAAAGAAAACATACTGTATAAACAAGCCAGCACCATAAAAATATCACATACAAGGCCATTAATTTTAAAGTTTTTTTTACTAATAGTTTTTAAGCCTACATTTTAAAGTTAAATAGAAAATAACTTTGGTTTAAATATCAATCAAATATTTCAGAAGTATAAAACGAAAATAGATATTATACATAGGTAAAAATATAATAATTCTGTTAGATATATAAAAGATTAGTTGTTTTTAATTTGTTAGAAATAATTATAACTAGGAAAATGGTTTAAAATGACATTTTGCTTTCAAAACTTGTTTGTTGTTTGAAAACATTGTCTATAGTAGTCATGTGCAATAAAAATCAAAGAATATATAATTTAAAAAACGTTATTAGTATGTGACACATTATTCGCATCGTTGTCAATTTAAGCGACGTTCTCAAGAGTACTAGTTAACGATAGTCAGGAGTTAAGTTGCCAAAGGTCGATTTCACGTCTGTTTTGAATTTTAAATAATTAAACAAGAAAGTATTCCAAAACCTCCGTTTTAATTAATTCGTAAAATATTGAGAACGTAATCAATTAATAATTGTTCATTTGTTTTGTTGCCATGTTTCGGAAATAACAATCATCCCTTCACCAGTACTTTAATTTACAATGTGCTTAACAAGTCACATGTTTAGAATTTGTAAAAGATGGTAATTTTTTTGGAAATAATTTTAAAATAACTAATCAAAAACTATTTCATTTCCAATGTTGAAAATTATATTAAACTACATTAGTAATAGAATAAATTGATCTTTCGATGAATGTACGATCACTCTGTGTATTAATTGGTATTAATATGATTGAAATTAATATAATCCAAAAGTTACCCCACTCGGGTATCGAACCCGACTCTCCCAATTTCCAGTGAGATGTTAAAATCACTACATTTGCGGGCCATGGATTTCAAAGAACAAACGATTTTACATGTTTTAAATTCTCGTATGAATTATCTACGATCAACGAACAGAGAATAAGTATAGAAGTAACATATCTACTAATAGATGAAATCAGCAGCCATCATACGGGGACATGGTGTGTTCAGGTGTTGCCCTTAAAGTAATCTAAATCTTATGTTATTTAATCAGTGTCAATTGAACTTTATTTTAAAGCAAAATTGAAGTAAATTAAAAAAAAACCTTGACCCAATGTGGTGCTTATGGATACAAGAATTATGCAAAAAAATATATATAAAATATAGAACAAAACATACTTTTCACAGGTAACTTATTTTATTTTTGCTACTCACAATATAGTTTTACGTTCGAATTTATTACTAAAATCTTTATGGTTTACTAATACATTATTTTAGGTTTCCAAAAAATGTTGCCCAAAAAAATTATGGATTAATGCAGTACGTCGCAAACCTCGTATTTGTGCTCATAACACTTTAATGAGCACATGTATTAGTAATGTATTAGTAAACCATAGGTATTTAAAGTGTATACATTTTCTACAATATTTCTTTTGTTTCCAAAATTAGTTTTAATTTTCTTTTAACAAAATTTTGATGAATTTATAGTAAATATTTATAAATTATAATTTGATGAATTTGTTGTTGACACGACTTCGCTATCCTGTGTTAGATTTCGGGAATATGCTGTTTCTGAATTATTTTCTGTTCATCCTGCAGCTTTATAAAAGGAAATAAAAGACATGCGACTACCAAAATGTATTGCTTTGGAAGATCCAACATGGTCGACATAAAAAAAACCAATTGAAATTTGTATTGGAAACGTCACACGAAAGAACAACGCATTTTTATTGTTAAGCAATATTGTTTAAATAATGAACTTGTTTTTAAGCAGGTAATCATCGAAAATTACAAATCATTTATGAGAGACTACAAAGGTAGAAAAAATTCCGATGAACCACCTGTTATCACCGAAGTTATCACCATAAAAAATTGATTTCTCTACAATAAGTTTGGTAGTCTTCATTAATTGGAAGAAAATTGTAGAAACTGATTGCGACAATCAGATATAATTTAGGAAATATTTCAAATCAACCTAAAAACACATTGTAAATGACGGCTCGCTTACTTGTAACATATATAGAGTTTTCGATCAAATAGTATTTGTCCGATGATAGGTTCAGAACGGAGTTAATGTATATTCACTTATACAAATACACTGATGTTCTGTAAAAAGGAGGGTGCTGAGGAAGCTTAATACCTTATAGCAGAAATGGCCATCCACCCAAAATGTTCA
>WYDF02025135.1:0-13025 GCA_009867245.2 Adranes taylori | reverse complement strand
CGAAGAATTTATTTTTACCCCACAAAAGTTCATTTTTACCCCATTTGGGGTAATTTACCCCGGTTCCCCGACCGCTGTTCTAAACAATAATGACTCAAATCAGCTACTGATTTGTTAGTTTCGATGAGTAAACGTTAGTTTATTGGACTTGTTCTATTGTACTATGGTCACACTTTTGTCTAATGAGTATATAGTAGATAGATAGCTAGACATAACCTTTATTGGCATAAATTACAAACAAATAATTATGGTAAAAATAAGCAATAATAAAAAACAAAAGAATAAATTTTAAGTAGTTCCTTAAGTGAAAGCTCATTAAATTCTTGAAATTTTCCATTCTGGGAAAAGGGAAGGCTACAGTTTCATTTTCCACATCCTCGTAAACGCCGCCTTTTTTTATTTGTCTTTCACCATATTTTCCTCCATTCTATCTTCATTATTCTCTTTCCCTTGTTCCAACATCATCTTCTCTAATATACCCCTCCTCCCCCTATCCAATTTACTCATTCCTATCTTCACATATTTTTTATCATCCTTATTCTCAATTACCTTATCTTTACCACACTCTCTCTCTTTTGGCCACCTAATATTACTTCCCTACTCACTTCTACCCAACACATTCACTTCCTTGTCTTTTTCTTTGTCACTCAATCTTCCTATCTCCTTACTCTTTTTCTTAACTCCTTACTCATATTTACCCTAACTCTCCTTTTCTTTATCATTCCACTCTATCTCATCAAATTCTTTCATCCAATGGGTCCATTTTTCCTCTTCTCTACCAAATATCCTGCATCCAATGTTTGTTTTCACCCTCTTCATTCCCACATCTAAACATTGCAATCATTCCTTTCTCTCTCATATTTAAACCCGGTCTCAAATACTCAGTCATGCCATCCTCTACCCTTATCCATACATACTTACTACTAGTACCTAATCTTCCATCCATCTCCTGTCGTTCCACGTCCCTCATCCTTTCAATTACCTCATTCATGCTTCCTTACCTTCCATCATTTTCTTACATCATTTATTCGTTGACCATCCAATCCTTTTATTCGTTTTTTATCCTACTTCTTATCCATTCATTCACCCTTGTATCCCTTCCCATCTTTATCATTCCTTCCATATATACTTCCTTCACAACTTACTCCCTTCATAATTCAATACCTTCCTCTCAAGATTTACCATCTTTTTCCTCAATTTATCCAACAATTATCTTTTCCTACTTCCTGAAGAACTGTATAACTCAGCATATTTCTATCTAATCCCAGCAGCCTTTTCACACATCCAACCTGCACCCTCTCTATCATCTTCCTTTCTTCCACTGCATATAGTAAATCTTATAGACTTATAAGTATAAAATCTTTATTCTTGAATGTGTTCGTAACGAAAGCCGTTGATTTTATTTCTAAATATATTTTTTGATATCGAATGATTTTTTTCTAGTATAGTGTAACTAACAAAATCTATAATTATTGACGAAGACGCCAGCTATCGAAAAATATATACTTTATAATAAATACCATTACAATAATTATTATGATAATTTATGTTCTTATTATTATTATTGCCATATGAAAGCGGCACTAGTAGTAGCACTTTGTACCTTAGATGTTTCAAATAGATTAATAACATTACAAGAAAAAACATTGTTTTTAGTGCCTAAGATTTTTGAACTGATTTTAGCTATATTTGGGGCTCTGAATATAAATATAAAATTTAGTTTTACACAATCTACTCTACTTTTTATGATCAGTGTCTCTTTTAAAGTACGTGCAGCTCTAATTCCATTTTCAGAAGTTCTAAATCACATATAAAAGGATTGGTTCCTGTATATTTGCCCTATTGTCCACCAGATGGAGTAAGCATCCAATAACTTAACTAACCTTCGACTAGAGCTGAGGCTAGGTTGTAAGTTCTGGTCATGCAAGGTAGATCGATGTTGGCTTCGCGTGATATTTATGTTCAGGAAAGTGTTGTTATAAAGTTAGCCTAAACCGAACTGTGTTGTAAATTATTGTATTTATTTGAATATTGGCAAAATGTCGTTCTTTCATGGTTTGCTTCATCTTTGGAAATAGAAAAAAGTCGGAGGGTTCCATGTTTGGTGTATACGGAGGATGCGGAATCATAAAGAAATCTTTGTAATTTATTAACCCACATATGCTTAAAATCCTTAAAAAAGGACGTTTGAAAGGACGTGCCGTCTTGAGATATTAAAAATGGCTTATCCTATTCCACTTTTTAGGATTATTTATATTTGTTCTTAAATTTTTTTGACTAGAAATTATTATAAAAACAACGATTATAATAGAAGCAGGTTTGCTAAGTAATTTTGACTATCTGTAATAGAGACCTTCTTAAATGGCGCTGCCCTTTTCTAAAGACAGTAGATATATAATGGATTTAAAAATAACTTTTTATTTTAGTGGGTTGACAATAAATCAACTTATTTGCAATTTGGATGAAATGAATTGAATATAACCATTATGCAGCCGATAACTTTTTGTGAAGGCTTAACACACGGGAGCTGAAAAAAAGATGAAAACTCGGGAGCTGAAAAAAGAGAAGATATCTGTTTGTAGAATTCTGTTGTTCCATTGATACATATTTTACCTAGATGACGTATACTCTGGAAAACTTCAAAAATATTTTTTGATCCATCATTTTTCCTCAAAACAATTTTTATCTGTTTCAAGAAATCTTAGGCAAGTTTGTGACAATTTTACCAAAAAATAGTGGAAAAAAATAATTCAGGCATATTTCGCTTAATATATCGTATTGACTAATTGGTAATTTTTCATTTAATGTGTGTTTCACTTTCCAGGCACAACTGGTTTTGATGGAAATTAAAGAATTTGGGAATAAATTTGGCTGCCATTTGTCTCATGTCGATAACATCAGTAATAATAGCTTGATATGAGGCAAATGCAATGCCACCATCTTCAGTAACTTCTCTGATAGTGATTTGGCGATTGTCCACAACTATTTTCGTCAGCCTTTCGACGCTATTAACAGGCATTGATGTGCTAAGACGCCCAGGATTTGTGGCCCTTTTGGAAACGCTTGTTTTATTCATAGAAACATTACCAAAAGCAACATTTAACATTTTCGACACTGTACTGCACTTTATTTTATTTTTAACACAAAATTTAATGTAAATTCTTTGTTCCATTTGGTTCCAAGTAAAAAATCGTCGTGACAACTGAACAAAAGTAACCTTATTAACATCCAGCAATAAACTAAGCCAAGATGGCGGCAATTGCTAACATGTGTTTGGGGATATATTTATCAAGCAAACAATGATATAAAATTTTACAGTTGGACTTTTACAACTCACGAAATTTAATAATTGCGCATATTATCTGATTATACCCCGTATACTTTTTATTATTATCAATAAATGTTTCTCACTTATATATTTTTTGTTTTTGTAGAATATTGGGTCAATTTAGGTATTTTTTAATAGAACATGCTTTATAAATTATCACCACACGGTAAAATAAAAATTTGCCATGTCCCATAAAATCCCATATAAGGTATACAATTAGTTCTAAGGGCGGGGGAGACTTCCGAATTATAAAGAAAATTTTAAGTACATTTGGAATTGGTTCCAAGTGGCACACAGAAGTTGTTGATAAAATCTTCTAGAGGGCGCTGTTTGACAGCACGACAATTTTTTTCAAATATCAGAAATAAATTAAATGGAAACGTATAATTGTTTTTATTTGATGGGAAAGAACTTAAAAATCCACAAATTCTCCTAAAAACCGCATGTTGATTTCATTATTTGTTCTCGAGTTATCACAAAATTTACTTAGTATCCGTTACAGTTTAGCGATAAAAATAAATACATTGTGACATGCAAACTATAACATGTAATTATTGACCTTGTAGTAATTGAATCTTATTTAAGGGGTTTCAAATTTTTAGTAAGTGGTAGAATCACAAAAAGGGTATTTTAATTGTAGTGTAACTTGCGATAGAGTGAACACAACACTAATAACTATATTGGAGGCAACTTTCAAATAACAAGCGTGCTATTAGGTAACAAAACAATAATGAACTGAATTATTTTCTTGAAGTTTAATGATATAATTTTGTTGAAGTACATGCGTGTTGTACGTAAATAATTATAACGTCTTTTTCTAATAGCGAAGCTTATTATATGCTTGTTGTTTATTTTCAATGCCTTGAAAATGCTTCTAATGCGGAACGAGATTATGCAGTCAAGTACCCAAACAGAAGACATTTTAGTAGAAAAGTTTCTACACACTTGGCAATTCATCTGAATTCAGCTGTACGTTCAACCAATAAAATCCGCTAGAAGAAATCGTAAAACTAGGAACGAAGACAATATATGTAGAAGTAAATCCTCAATCAAGTACCAGAGAAATAAAAACTTTGGATGTTACAAAGGATTAAATATCAAATAATTTGGTTGCCCCCACCCTTAGTAATGGATAAAAAACTTTATTAAATAAAACTGTTGTAGGATTACTTAATCTTTTTAACTATGACACTAATATTATACCTTCTATGGAACTTCTTTGCAAAAAATCAATATTTATTTTTACAGCTCGCAGCTACGCCTTCTACGGTTGAAATTCCGAACTTCAAAATATTTTCCACATATTTCTCTTGGCAACTTTTATATGTTTCCAAAAGCACTATGTAATATAGTTGCTGAGATCAAACCGCTGGCCCCCCTTTGTGGGACATCCTGCATATTACATATTTATAAACGATACTATAGCACTCAAGGGATTACTTAATTGTTGTCATTCTACTTCCTGTAGCTAGAGCTATAGAGCAAATCAACAATTTTCCAATATAAGTCCTAGCAATAAATAGATGTCACTACTTTCTCGCCAAATTTATTCCCGACCATGTGGCTATCAAACGCGCGCAAATTCTACAATAAACACATCACACCTTTGGAGTAGGTGCTTAAAAGATTTAAAAGTCGTATGTCCACCTACCATTACAATTTTGTCCAGTTTCTATTGGTTGTTTATCATACAAATCACCATTTAAAAACAGTACTATTGTGGTGTTGTTTTATAGAAAATATATTACAATTTTTTTGGAAATATTGTCGATCGGGATATATAATCGATGTGTAATGATAACAAGTTTTTGTATCTACATGATTTATATATCATTATTTAGAAATATTTCATATACATGGAACATGTATTGCCTATTGTAAAATCTTTTTTTTTTCAAGCTATAGCTCTATCTACTGAAAGTACAATAATAACACATGCATTAATTGTTGCGGAAAAGTGCAATTATACGGTTTTTGTGGATTTTCATAATTCTGAAAGTATTTTCCACTTATATGTTGTCCAATCATGATTGAACAGGGCAATATCACAAAAAATTGAGGAATATTATTTTTTCGAGATATTTTTATGTCTCAAGTTTTTCATGTTACATTTAATTATAGGATCGCTAGTATATTTAAAAATATTTAGTTTATTTTAATAGCCGTAGTATTTATCATAGGTAGCAAAATTAAAACAATTCTTTTTGCTTCATATCAAATATTACTATATGATGTATAATTCAAAGTTCAATGAATTTATTTACTTTTTTTACATGTCTAATAAAACTGACAATAGATTTGTTTGTAGATGCCAAATGAAACAGATATTTTAGGAATCTGTAAACTGTAAAAATGTTCTTAAAACTTACACATTTTTTACCTTTAGCAAGCGTGAATATTTAGACTTTTTATTTAAGCAGGCTAATTAGTTTTAATTCTGTATATATATATATATATATATGATATATTTATTCTAATAAAGTTGAAGTTGTATTTTTATAGTTATTTCGCCAATATGATGGTTTTAATCTTTACAAGTTCCCCTAAGATTTGTTAACGTATTCCAAGGTGTCATTCTTTTGTATTTATTGATTTATATTTTATTTAAACTAATTAATTATTTTAATATTTTTTTTAATAATATTCAGCCTATAAGGTGTCTTTTCATATTTCAAATTTGCCTGAATTAACCAAATACATTGAAACTAATCAATTCAATGATTCAATTGAATAACTAAATCAAACTAAGTATTTTTTAACTCGTAAACGGATAATAATTTTAAATCAAATTAAGTTCTCTCTCAGTGAGCTACATCTGAAGTAAACAAAAGTTTTAGCCTGGTTGTACAAATGTAATGTTGAAATCCAATACTTTGCAAGAAATTTTATAAATGTGTATAATATTGTACTTTTAGCGGACCAGTTTTAGGCGCCTATAAACAATTTTTGGGAAATAACCCCATCTTTTTTCTTTTTTAAATTATCGAGTGAGTATTGTTCTATATAAGCATTGCACAACTATAACAATTTTTTATATCCAATGAGTGCTACAGTGTCGTTTATAAATGTCATATTTATCTATTAATTCTTGGCGGCCATCTTGGAATAGTGCAATTATCCTGTTTTCGTGGCTTTTCATATTCCTGAAAGTATCTTCCCCTTAAATGTAATGTTTAAATCCAATACTTTGCAAGAGATTCTATAAATGTGTAGAATATAGATTTTTTGGCACGTCATGTTTAGACGCCTATAAAAAATTTTGGAAAATAGACCCATCAATTATTTTTTTCAAATGTTGATTAGTTATAACTCTAGCTATAGAAAATATAATCCCAAGTAATTAACGAATTCTGTAAGTTTTAGACTATTAATTACTTAGGCTTGATATAAACATTTATTTACTGCTCGCAAAAAATTGCGAGCTATTGCATTTATTATGAAAAAATTTTAATTTTATTGCGTGGTGATAATATATAAAGTTTCTACTAATAAAAAAACTTAATTTGATCCAATATTCCATGAAAAAAACTAAGAATTTATAAGCGAAAAGATGTATTGATGAATTTATTGGTAACTTCTAATACGTCCTTAAAATTACACGATCTATTTTATATAATCGATGGAATAAGAAGTGTAAAACTACATACAACAATCACTTTTCTGATATCCGAACCAAAGTAGGCCAAGCTCCTACTTATTCACGAAAGAAATTGGGTTAAAATATCATCATCTTATTATTATCATCATAATCACGATGAACATTATTTCTTTTCTTTTTCTGACATAGAGAGACATTAGTACGTATGTTACAAGCAAGTGACAGTAAAATGCACTAACTACGGAGTGATTTGAGAAATTTCTAAATTCTTTAACATACTTGCCCCATTTACTCATATTTTCCCATGCATAGTGCTTCAGTTATATTTAGAGAAGGCATAGGAAAGAATAAGTGAACACTAAATTATATTTATTTAAAATATTTTTTAGTAACACTGAATCAAGTTCAGTTGTCCAAATTTCAAAAAGTATCTGAATATTTTCTGCCTGATATAGTTTTAACGGTTATAATCTAAGGCTCTGCTCAGATTAGGACTATTGTGAATGAGGGCGATAAAACAGCTTTACTTGAAACTTTAAGCAGGGTAGGATTGTCCCAATGAGATGCCGGACATTCCCCGCACAATCGACATCATTGCGTGACTTTCGTTCATCAAAAAATCAAAAACTGATGTCTATGTTTCGCAAAAGATATAAGAATTTTTGAAGTCAGTTATTTCTGGAGCGTATTTAGAATAAATTAAAGCTTAAAATTTTGGGCCATACGTGATACGTCAGGTCAACCCTATCTGCTCTTTATATACTTACCGAGAGATATAATATAAGTAATCTGTTACATATCTCGCTAGGTTCAAATTGTGCTATTCAGTAAGTGTAATTCAGTAATTCTTCACTTTTTCAGTATCATGGAACACTTACAATTTACCTAGATTTTTGAGGAATACCGTGGTAAAATAGAACAGTATGCATATATTTATAATCCCAAAGAAAACATATGTATTCTATGACTAACACGTTGTCTAATTTTAAAATTGTACTTCTACAATTTTTCCTTATCAACTGAGGGAGCATCTTTACAACAAACTTGATTAAGAAGATTTATAGAAGATGAATTTTAGATTGATTTATATAACAAGACATTTTATATAACAAATTCATATTTCTGCAAATGTATTTTCAGATATAGTTTTTAACACAATTCGGACAGAAATCCAAAATTCGACAACTGTTATTTCGCTTAAATTTTATTGTATGTCTACAATCTGATGAAAATATAATGAATTCTTCCTGTTCTTATAACGGAAACTTATTACAGAAAATGGATTTTCAATGTCTGAGAGTATTTCGTATTTTTTTCTTACAATTACACAGGCCTGCATTTTTTCGGTTGTATCATGTTTTGCAAGTTTTGATGATGGATTCCAATGGATTTTTTGCAAATTGCAATTTGTCAAAATGTGTTATATATCGAAAAAACTTCACAATACATAGGGAATGCTGTCTTCTATCGGTATATGATGAAAACGAATCGTTGAGATGATAAACCGGCAGATGGCAGCACTTTTGTCATTAAACGTGTTCTACATCTCAACTGACTGTCAATATTGACAAAACCGTTGGTACGTATCCTCCGCGGTCAAAAGTGTTTGTGTCGGCGGATATACGCTAAAAAGCAAACAGACAGTTTTCGGAATGGCGTCAAGAAAACTGTCTGTTTTCTTGCGGCAAGTGTTTCTCGCGTATTTCGGTGTATAAGTAGGAGATTAAGACACAAAACTTGTACAGCCTACTATGTTTGCTATACATATGTTCAAGGACTGAGACGGTGGTCAAAGGTTGAACATCATTGCTTCAGATTTGGTGTTCCGATGGTCTGGCGAGAGCCACAAAATCATAGTGACGATTGTTATTTTTGTTCAACCGGTGTTCACGGTTTCAATGTAAAGAATAATAAGAACATCGTCTATCCAAATCTGCCATCGGATTTACGTCCTGTCCCTCATGGTCCAGATGTACCAGTGCCTATGCAACCAGAAAACTTACCTTAAGTAGATGGTTCAGAAATGGAATGATGTGAAGAAACCGGACATAACGAAGTGGAGTATGAATCTGGCAATTCTGCTCCACAACCATTTACACAAACAGAACTAAACGATTTGATTCGCGACTTACATCTGACCAAAGAGGCTTCAGAATTGGTTGGTTCACGGCTTAAAGATAAGAATTTGCTCGCAGCTGGCGTCTCGTTTTCCTGGTTCAGGTACAGAGGAAAAGATTTTATTCCATACTATTCAGAAGAAGGAGGCTTAGTATTCTGCAATGATGTGTGTGGACTGTTTAAGACATTCTACATTCCGTACGAAAGCAATGATTGGAGACTTTCATCGATCCGTCGAAACGAAGCCTTAACGTTATCCTGCTTCACAATGGAAACAAGTATGCGTCAATACCCATAGGGCGTTATGTACGCTTACAAGAACGGTATGAAAATTTACGTGTTGTGATCTCAAACTAATATCGATGATCCTTGAACAGCAAGGCGGGTACACAAAGCTTAGGTGTTTTTATGTAAGTGGGATAACAGCGACAGGGAAAATCATTGGCAACAGAAAGATTGACCACAACGAGGGTCATTGGAATCTGTAGTAAAAAATGTGCTCCAAAAACCTTTAATAGAGTCAACGAAAGTTCTCCTTCCACGTCTACATATTAAATTATGCTTGATGAAGCAATTTGTGAAAGCCTTACCAAAAGATGGTAAATGTTTCCAGTACATTTGTAACAAATTTCCAGCCTTGTCAACCGCAAAACTAAAAGAGAGTTTCTTTACGGGTCCGGACGTTAGAAAACTCGGATATGTACTTTTATTCGCTAGAACCTGGTCATAAATTATAAATGGGAAATACGAGGGCTGTTTCACGGGAAAGTGTCTTTTCAATGGGTTAAAAAATATATTTGGGTTAAAAAATATATTTTATTTTTTCATATAATTCTCTTGCAACTTAACGCACTTATCAACTTGTTAAAATTATCAAAAAACTAAAATATCTTGGAAACTCTGAAAATATGCATCCGTTGCGGCTAGACCGCCTCATGTGTACCGATTCTCTTTCCATCGAGCCACTTTCGGTAACAAGAAAAATTTGACGGAGCCCGATTTGTCGTATATGGAGCATGGAGCAGCAATTCGTAACCTAATTCAATGAATTTAGCGGTTGCAATGGTGGACGAATGGGAGGACGCGCTATCCTTCTTTTTGAACAAACGCGGTCGTTTTATCTTTAGGTCTGCATCGATACGGGTCAATAAATTACTATAATATTGGCCAGTATATAAAATTGGCCGTAATAATTTTTTTTTACTTTTAATGACTACTGATTAATGTTGAATCAATCTCTCGAGAAAGGTGTGTCGCTTATTTATAACCTCTGCTCGGGTCACGCATGAATAGGTATAACTCTCTCCAAATAAGTACGATGTGTTCATTTCTATTGGTTGAGATTGACATCCATTTTTAATTAACCTAAAATTGGAACCTAGAGTTGGGTTTATAACTTTAGTACCCCTAATACAATTTGAATATTATTTTTAGTCAGATGCCCTCGTACATAGAAAACTAATGGTAAATTTATGATGCCACAATTCGTCTTAACAACGCCTTTACCTTTTTTTTTTACTGATTTTCAAATTTTGTCGGAACATTTTCCGTAACCTCTCAAAATGAAGGTTTTCCGTTGCACACCAGTTAAGAACCACTACTTCTATTTAATACCAACACAAGAATATACATTGATTGATACATAAGACTTTCCCTAACCTCACGGAATAAAACTTTTCCGCGGAACTCCAGTTAAGAACCACTGGTTTATTTAGTAACAACCTGTAAATGAATCTTTCTTGTAAGCTTACACCGAACGTTACATACAGATGAATATACGGGCCCTAAAACGCCGAAATTAAATTTTGAAACTTCTTAAAAAATACGCCATGAACAAGAATCAATATAAGTTTACTACAAGTATTAATCAGCACAAATTGTATGATTCATTTTCTTCAAATACGATATCTCTTCAAAATTTAATGGACCAATGAACCCTGAACGATTCATTAACTCAATGTTAATTTATATTGAAATAATTATCATTATCATTATTTTTTACTTATATTTATATATATATATATATATATATATATATATATATACGAGGATTGTTCGGTAACTACGTGGCCTAACACAAAAATGGCACGAATTTGCAGGAATCTTCTTTATCATTCTGTAGAATAATCCTTTAATAGATTAAATACGAGAGTACAGAGCGATCTGTCAATTAGTATGTTTATGACAGTACGCCCCAAAGTCTTGTGTGATTTTGTAAACTATGAAAAAAACTGAGTTGAGAGCAGTGATAAAGTACTTTCATTTGAAAGGCTAACACCAATCGAAATCAAAGCAGAGCTGGATTCAACATTATTGGAATCCGCTCCTTCGTTTTCAATGGTTAAAAACTGGGCTGCCGATTTTAAGCGTGGTCGTAGGAGCACAAATGATGAACCCGGTAGTGGACGTCCAAAAGCTGCTACTGCCCCGGATATGATTGAAAAAGTCAACCGTATCGTCTTGCATGACCGTCGAGTAATAGTGCGCGAGATAGAAGACATAGTGAGTATCTCAAATGAGAGTGTGCACAGAATTTTAACTGAAAAATTGGAAAAAAATATTCGGCGCGTTGGGTGTCGCGGTTGTTCACACCGGAGCGAAAATTGAATCGTTTGAATGTTTCTCGCGACCTTTTGGCACGTGTTCGCCGTAATCCGAAGGACCTTTTTACGCCGTTTCATAACAGTCGATGAAAACCTGGGTCCACCATTACACTCCCGAAACCAAACAACAGTCCAAACAATGGACACGCGACGGTTCTCCGCCACCAAAGAAGGCAAAAACAGTTTTGTCAGCAGGAAATGGTTTTGTCAACTGTGTTTTGAGATTCTCATGGAATTATTTTGGTCGACTACTTAGAAAGTGGGAAAACAACAAGTGGCGAGTATTATGCCAATTTGTTGCAACATTTAAGCGACAAAATCAAAGAGAAAAGGCCTCATTTGGCCAAGAAGAAAGTGTTTTTCCATCAGGATGACGCACAATGGCCAATTACAATGGCCAAAATTAATGAATTAGGATTTGAATTAGTGCCTCATTCATCCTATTTCCCAGATTTGACTCCCAGCGATTATCATCTGTTTCCAAATCTGAAAAATTGGCTCGGCGGTAAGACATTTTCGTCTGATTCCGAGGTAATCGCTGCTCTAAATAGCTATTTCGAGCACTGGAATTTATCGACCTACATTGAAGGCATTGCTAATTTGGAATATCGTTGGAATAAGTGTGTTGAGCGAGCAGGAGACTATATTGAAAAATAAAATATCTTTTGTCAAAAAAAACTTGCATTTTCTTTATTAGGCCACGTAGTTATCGAATAATCCTCGTATATATATATATATATATATATATAGAATAAATAAATAAATAATGCAATGAACGTTACTCGTATTGGAATAAAAGATTTAATAACTGACCTAGGTCAATGCTTGTCGGTCAATACACCAAGTTCGAGATCTTCGTACTGTTCATGCAACAATTAGTCTATCATTATCTTTTATATTCTGGTACATTTATCTGAAATAATTTAGATAAGTGTCTGGGAACATTTAAAAACGATAAAGGTTTTTAGATGATAACTGTCTGATATGATCGCTATAAAAGTGTTAGAATTATCATGTTAACAAACTTTACATTTGGCATGGAACGCTTAAACTATATACAAAACGCTTCTACGCTTGTAATTTTAGAAAACAATGTTTCAAATTAAATCGAAGGGGGTTTAAAAATGGCATTTCAATAAATATTTAAATACACGTAATGCTTACTATTTTAAGTTTCTAAAGCAGTAAGATTCCTAAAGACGACAGAATATTAAATCCAAAGACATACAATCTATCGAATGATTACAACTACATATATGTTTTTGAGCTACTCGGTTGTTAGTGACCTAATGAATTATTATTAGACCATGTATAAGCTACGATGGTCAAAATTAAATAGATCAATATATCTATCTATCTATCTATCTATGTATATATA
>WYDF02025124.1:0-13025 GCA_009867245.2 Adranes taylori | reverse complement strand
TCTATCTATCTATCTATCTATCTATCTATCTATCTATCTATCTATCTATCTATCTATCTATAAACGCGCGAGTACATTGAGGTTACGTATGATACACTAAGGTGTTATTAACATCTGATAGCCACGCATATATTAACTTGTTTAGCGTACAGCGAGTCCCTATGTGAATATTGTTGAACCGAATGAGCTAAATCCATTCAGGCGTCATACGAACGTCAGACTTATAGGAATGAATAGAATGCATTAGAAATCAGAATATTTGGTAGAAGTTCTCGTAGGAAGCATTTCGAAGGAACTTTACGCAAACTTTAATGGAAACTGGGAACAAGTTTACACGTATAAAATGTCTTTGTTTACGATGTTTATGTTAGGTTATATAGTATTGTTTATCTTGTTTATGAATTCTCTTTGTATTTGTTTCAAAATTATGCATTCGCTTGCGTAGATATAAAATTTTGATGGCTGTATGATCATAATGTAATTCAGAATTAGACGTTGCGATACGGAAATTGCTTTACTTGCTAGGAGTTTTGTTCTCGCAAGAATACTCCGACTTTTTGACAGGATGGAAAAGTTGTGGACCAACAAAAAATGAAAAGGAGCAAAGTCACACAAGTATGTTTGTGATAACGAATTTGTTAACATTGACGGGTCGCGATTTACTCTTAGAGAAGACAAGAAACAAAATTACAAACTGAAGTAAAATTATTATTATTATACATTTGATAGTATAATAGTAGTTGCAGATTTTCTTTCAAACCAGCCACCCAATCCTTGACTCAACTCGTTCTAAACGTAATTGATGACGTCACGCTATCATTTGTGGAGTCTATTAAAGCAAAATTAAAGCTCACATGATTGATTGCCAAGTTAGGCCAATGTGCAAATATACCAAGTTAGGCTAAATGTCTGCTAGACGACATCAGAATAAGAACTATTAAAATTAAATGCTTTAATAAAAATTTGTATGGGGATTGGAAAACTCTTGAATTATATTTAAAAAAAACATAATTTACAAATTACAGTTGATTGTTCAAGGTTAAATCAAGGTTAAATCATCGGAACATTTCCATGTATCTCCATCATCAGAGCATGTGTTATTAATTTTTTACAATATCCAAAATAAACTAGATTTTGAGCAATTTGAATTATATATGAACATCTCCAATTTCAGTGACATCCAACGTTTCGATACAATTAATACGCCGCTTTCAATTCAATTTTGTATTAAAGTTTTGGTACAGCATTATTTTGAGCAATTCGTTATCATTTAAAAATACTCTTGTGTTCTTAACGGTGTTTTCCGGTGTTCTCCTTAATCTTCTTATGTACGTTAAACAGGTCGTGTTTCTTCTGCAGTTCTTCAATTCGAACGTATTCGTCTGCGATGCGTTCGGCACATTTCTCCGTCAGCCACTGTTTCTTTGCCTTTTTGCACTCTCTGCGTATTGATTTATTTAACTCCTCATATTTGTGTTTGTCTTTTCTCCTTTTTTGCATTGTATCCAAGCCTTCAGTCTTGCAAGGCCGTTTCTTTATGTCAACCTTTGAGCCAATATCTTTAGTTTGTACCTTAATAAGAGCGTCTTTCACTAATGTTCCCTCGACTCTAACCTATCTAATTCACTCGAAACTCCCATTCGGTGTTCAATTTTGTTGCAGACTTTCTTTCTAGCCTGCCATCCAGACCTTGACCCAACTCGTTCTAAACGTAACTCAGTATGTCACGCTGCCATTTTTAAGGTCTATTAGAAACATTCGCACGTATTTGCGTTTGATACCCGTCAGGGTTGGGCATCACCATGGGCGATATTTAAAAATGGTATCAGGGACGGACAAAAATTTTGAATGAAAAAATCTAGCAAAAATATTGAAATGTGATTAGCAGCAAAACCAAAATGCCGGATGACAAGGCATTTCGGGTCAGTCAGTAAAATGGTGGGAAATTTGAATGTTAATTTTGATTGAGCTAATGGCCTGTGGCGGGGCCTGCATGGTGAAATCTGAGTGGCCCCTCAGTCGCTCTTTATCTGCCCCAACATACCGTTTCTCTCTGTCGGGCTCCTCATGGTACGCTCAGGCCCCAAAACAGGAAGCGAAGCTTCGAAATCCGCTAACTGCGCAGCGCTACGATCATCCCTTCACCCCAAAAGACACATTTCCGTCGCTGAGCACACGCCAAAGGGTCGTTTAGTAAAATAGTAAACATTTCAAAAAATATTAAAATACATAGGAGTGATGAATCAGGATATCGTTATCTGTTTCCTGCTATTGTTCAAATGTTTCAAAGTTTTCTCGAAGAAATGCAATTATAAATGGGTAACTAAGGTTTTAATATTACTGCGCGAATGCACTAATTATAATTAGTGCTTATGAACTATAGACATGAAATGACCCAGCAAAACTTTATCTGCTTCCTGTCATTGTTCCAATGTTTCAAACTTTTGCTTTTGTAGAAATCCAATGTCTTACCAATGATAGACAGGAAATGTAATCTGATATATGATTTCTTACGTTTATTGCAAAATAAAATTAATTGCTTTAATAAATATTTGTATGGAGATTGCAAAACTGTTGAATTATGTTTAAAAGAAACATAACTTATAAATTCCAGTTGATTGTTATCTTCTGCAGCATTAGAGTGCATTCAAGGTAGAATCATCATATTTCGATGTATCTCCATCAAGAGTTTAATCTCTTACAAAATCCTAACTAAAATAATAATCCCGATTTTGTCATTATATATTTTACACATATAAATAATAATAATAATAAACACCGACGTTTCGACATATGATTATCTGCATTTTCAATTCAGTTTTGTATTAAAGTTCCGATAATGCATTAGTTTGAGCAATTTGAATTACATTAATGTTTCTATATATTGTAATGATAGAAATGGCTACACAATTAAAACGCTAAAGACTCCAATGTTTAGTTATTAATAATTTAAAAATTCAAACCGAAATTGTACCTGAATAAATAAATCCCATAAATAAATGAGACTCTACTATATAGATGTACATAGTAAACGCCTCGTTTAAGGGTTAGACATACGTTCCTATTAATCACCCACAAGCATCTTAGGAATTATTCGTTTACTTCAATAAAACGTACGTCGATAGACGCTGCATAGCAGACATTTTGTTCATCTCCTAATAGTAGCTATCTACAGTCGTTACTCTCCGGATCGATTTGGTCTTGAATCCGCAAAACGAACTAGTAGCCAGCCAACTTGTTCTCGAAAATTCTAGACCTTAAAGCAGAAGAGAAATAGTCAGTTAAGTAGTTAGAGAAAGAGGCATTGCTATCACGGCCAAGAGCTTTGGCGAGCAGAGCTGATCCCCTCTTTGTGAGCCCTTGCAACAAGCCACTTTTGGGTTTTTTACGGGAGATGAATAAGAACCGTCAGCCGATTCATTGGAGTCCGTTTCCAGTTTTAAGTTTCAATTTCTAAAATATTTCACGACACTTCGCTTAGTGAAGTCGCTTAGCATTCGCTGCTATTCAATCTCTCAGGACTTATTATAACTTCAAGTAAAAAACGTAATCATGTTCGTGTATAACTTTAATCGCTTGTAATTCTGTAAGAATCAGTTGAATTTAATAGATACATGTAAGTCAAATTATTATTTTATTCCTTATTTCGACTAGAGAAATGATCGCAATCAATCAGTAATAATTTAATTAATTTAGTAATGTATGTAGATAAATATTAAATTCATTTAAAGATTGGAATTAACAAGTTAAAGTTAGATTTGATTATTGCACAATCGGTATTTATTTAATGACGAAATCTGGAGTACTTCAATAAAACGTACGATAATAATTGTACTGTACTTAGACTTATTTTACTGTACTTACAATTATTATTAAGTGCTTAAAATTAGGCAGCATTGCTAATAACTTTATACGTAACTAAACATTTGTGTTTTGCCATCTTTTATCAGGATAGGGTTGTCGATTGATTTTTTAAATGTTTAAGATGTATTGAACCATTTTTTATCGAACTTAAATTCAATTGTGACTTTGTACTAATAATTTATTAATTGATAATAGAATTTTTAAAACTTTATGGAAGAGAATTTTGAAAGCTTTGATAGTTTTATCTTTAATTGCGTTACGTAGTGATTTAATGATTTAATTCCTAAAAGACCGAGCTTGCTTCTTCAAGCTGCTTAAAGTTTCGAATAGGTAAGTGTCGTATATGTAACAGACCATAGGTACAGCGTCTGATGATTGTTTCCTTAAACAAATATAAGAGAAAAGTTTATTTGTTAATGATTACGCCCACATTTGAAAACCTTGATTAAGAAAATTCCTTTTTGTTCTACCATCGTTTAAATTGAAGTGTTTTCGAATATTTCCTGATCCCAAATGAATTGGGGAGTTTTTGCAACTAACAAAGTTTTGTGGAAACAAGCCTAATTCCATGTCGCACCAAAAATAAACGCGACAAAATGAACATCTCCAATTACAGTGATATCAACGTTCCCATTCAATTAATACACCACTTTCAGTTTCAAAGTTTTGTTATAGCTTTATTTTGAACAATTTGAATTGCATGAGGCAGTCAGCTAACGTCGCGCTCCCGCGTTTGCTACATTTTCTACGGGTGCGCCCGGATGAAGGTTAAGAATTTGACCCGTTTAGGCAAAACTTTGGAATCTCTGAGTATAGTACACTTTCAAGACCCAAAATTTTATATCACTAAATGAAACAAGTAATTCAATTTCGATTTGATAAAAACATTTTTTTTATTTTAATAAAAAATCTTTTAGATCTGATACAATTTTGCTGAAACTAAATCTTTATGCAGGAAAATATTATTTTGAAATGTTGTTTTTAAATCAGCCCAAAAGGGTTTGAACTAAGGAAATTTTATTGGTTAGCATGTATTATGTAAATTCAAATAGACTGTCGAAACATTTTTCAGATTATTCTTTTATGTTCCAGTAAAAGTATCTACGTGTGAACTATCGAGACTCATCTCATCTTCCTGATAACTATGCACACTTTTATTATCTAGTTCAAGTCTGTCTTTTATCACACTTTTATCAGATCTGTGAGCTTTGATGTCATTAAATCAGTAATATTCAACGTTTTGTAATGAGAAGGAATTTATGAAATACGTTACAGGCAATAACAAACATATACTTGTAG
The DNA here is from genome assembly GCA_009867245.2 of Adranes taylori. Lineage (NCBI taxonomy): Eukaryota > Metazoa > Arthropoda > Insecta > Coleoptera > Staphylinidae > Adranes > Adranes taylori. Next base: position 7,862 of record WYDF02025124.1, on the reverse strand, counting down.
GGTTTCACGATTTTTAACAGCCATTTCTAAAACAAAAAGTTTTTAAATTCGTAAACAGGATTTTTAAATGAAAATCTTAATTTGTATTTTTGTTTAAAAACTATGAAAAGGGAAAAGAAAAAAAACATTTAAAGCTATTTCATTAGGATTATTTGAAAAAAATAGTTTAGTAGCACTTCCCTTTCTTTTCTGAATCGCAGTGTAGAAGCTAGTGAAGCTGCCATAGTCGCGCCTTCTAAATTCGAAATGGTGCCGTAAGTGAAGTCATGCTTCAAGCGCACTGGAGGAACCGAGCTGCGGTTTTGGTCCGCCCCCGACTATTTTACTTCCTCGATACCACTCATATCTGGGAGGCATTTTCCTACCCGCCACCTGGCGACGCGTCGTTGGGAACTGACTACTCCACACAGACTATGTGTCACAGTTGTTTACACATTTAGTTCGATTAAATTCTTCATTTATGCTGATCGTGAACGCGCTTTATTTCGTATCTGCAATTCTCATTTTTTATACGATTTTCGCTTGTGATAATACTGCCGATATGATGTATCGGATATTTAAGTTAGAACGTGGAATTGTTTGAATTTTCTGTGGCATTTGCTATGCCTGCTATAAATCCACAGCCATCGTTACCTATGTACAGTTAATCGTTTATGTTCGATATGTTAGCAAAGATCAAATTGAAGAGATTTTGACAGCCGGCACAAAATTTGAAGATACATTTGATTCACTGTCTGACTTTGAACAAAAGGGTAAAATTGCATTTTACTCTTTTGTTGGTATTTTGACTTTTTTATGTGGTAACTAGAACTTAATCTAATTACTATGGAGTATTGTCAGATCGACGTGGTTTGGAGTGAAACACACAGTTCTAATACTAACATGCTAATCTCGATTTATTAAAGCTAATCAGTCTTTTATACTATATCTAAGGCTAATAATAATACGTTATTAGTAGGTAAATGAATTTATATGAACTAGTATGTTCTATGCATAGAACGTCTGTGTACATTAAATATTCATAATAAACTGTCTTTGCAAATATAAATTTTTATACATACATATTTAAATATCGTAGTACTTGACATTGAAAAAGCCAGCCTTAGCGATCATTGCTTTAATTGTTTTTTAAAATATATTTCGGTTCTTAACAATCGTCTTACTTAACTAAAAACATGTATAGTTCAAGTGACGCTATGATTGTTTTATTTTAATATATTTCTTTTGATAAATTTTACTAAATTTAATATGTTTATTTAATATGAAATATCTCTTGATGAATCTTTAAAATATGAAAATGCTGATTTTGTCTGATTCCTTAACTTATTATTTGATTCTGTTGGACTGTAAGTAGTTTTCTTTATTTAAGGGAATACAAGTATATAAACTACATTTAAAATTTCCTTTTTTGGACTGTTAATTCCATTAACAGTTGTCTTGTGAACTATCCGGGAGTATAAGAATCGTAGCCCAGATTCTCGAGACTAATTCTCCAGATATTCCACATTAAAAGTTGTTTTGTAAAATATCTGGGAGCATAAGAACCGCCGAGATTCTCCAGATATTCTACTAATTGACATTCATTTCTAAACCTACAAATGTATTCGGTACAACCTTTAAGCGGAAGTATCTTGGAGTATGAGGTATCATCCTCAAAATACCTCCTTTCTTAGTGCTTTGTTTGAGTTTTCTAATGCAAATTGATTCTTTAATAAAAAAAAACTAAAAAATATCTAAATATTTTTGCACTGTTCATGCTTGAACAGACTTTATAAGAAATTTCTTGGAATTTGGATTGGAATATACTCATTGCATTTTGCACTGATCGCGCCCCTGTAATGATAGGTACACGATCAGACTTCGCTCAAAAACTCAAGGCAAATAATCATGGTCCCATATGGGGAGACTAGGGAGGTATAACCCCCTCCCCCTTTTGAATGCCCAACCCCCTCTCCTGCCCCTCTAATGGTGGCCCTTACTTAGCCGCATTGTAAGTCTGTGAAGAGTAAAGTAAAGTAAAAACAAATGTATCCCCGTTATAACTTTCTAGGTTCGCCAACTGAGCCCCTGCCCCCCTTTAAAAAATCAATCATATGGGCGTTCTTACTAACATTCCCACGCTAGTTAGCACACACTGTATTATGGATCGATAAGCTTTGGCTTCAAAAACATTGCTACAGAATTTACTTTTTGAACATAATAAAGAATTAGCGCTTTGAACAGTTGATTATTAACTTTACTTCACGAGGATCTCGATTCTGATCACAAAGTCCTTCTTTTGCACACAGAAGTACGCTGATTGTCTAAGGGGAACATGCTGGGATGCCTTATGAGTTGAAAGACTTTCTTGGGTTCAAAGAAAACGATTTTTTGCAATGTTTAACAATTTTAGAGGAAGTTGGCTTATTTGACTGATATATTTGAAGCCTTAATTAGTATAACTTACAGCTTCAAGGCAGAAACTGCACTTTAATAAATAACTATGATCATTTTTAGAGTTTCATAGCAAAGCTTTGACTTTGGACTTAAAAAGTGTCTACTGAAAAGTATTATCATTTTCGCGACAACACGACGAGTTAAAAACTGAAACCGAAGCTCATTTGCAAGCTTCTGTCGGAACACGAATTTTGTAGATACTATCGAGATAAGACTTCGAAATCACCAATATGGCACAGGACAATCCCAATATGGCACTAGAAACCCATTTGTTGTTGATATCTTACAGTTACCAGAAGTTCAGGAAGAATTTATAGAATTGAAGGCCGTTACGGCCATGAAAGATGACTCGGAGAGGCTCGAGGCAAAAAAAGTTGGAAATCTGCTCCAAATTATTGCCCGAATTTTCTGTTACTTTAGTAATTGAAATGATTTCCCTAAAGTCGTACTGTAAATGGTTATAATAGAGTAGAATGGAATAAAAATGTTTATTAACCCAACAAAACTAATCCAATAATAGGGTTACAATAATTAAAATATAGTCTTCGACTTCGACCAATCAACAATTTCTTCCTGATCCGTTAAGAAATTTAAGTGTCAAAATTGTTCTATTTTGTTGATCAAAGCATACGTGGTGGAACGTATAAACGCTTGGAATAGCAGCCCTACATTCTGCTAAAATGCGAGAGCAAATATCCAATCGGATTCATCGAAAACACCAAAAGGTTGCAAAGCTTAACGACTTATTTAAAAACGAGTGGTGGAAATATTCGTTAACGCTTTTTCCAGTTAAAAATGATAATAAATCCGCGAAAGAAATATCCCAATGCAAAGATATATTCTCTATCTGTGTAAAAAATGCACTCATACTTTCATAATATAAAAACTGCCGCTTGCTTTTGGCGAAATATCTTACAACGCGGTATCCTTACAGAATAAACACACGAAGAAAATGGCGTATGTATAAATGTGTGTATGCTTTTCTATGCGGGTCGGCTTTTGTTTTACGATTATATTTTTCTCACGTCGAAACGTGTTGATCTTTTTAGTCGAATTTGGATTTTTATTTTAAGCGTATTATATCTTTATAATATTAATTTATATTAATATTATATAAATTATATAAATTATTGATAGTACTATTATTTGGTAATTAGTTATTACTAAATTGATTTATTCACATGTATATTATATTCGAAAAATTGATTTAGACCTGATTAGTCAATTTATGTTACATTAGAGGATTACTCATTAAATTGATGAACTATTAGAGAATTCTTTGTTGCAACCGTTAATTAATTGAATTAATGATAATCCGGTATCAATCATTCATACGCTACACGTAATGTAAGTGACTCATCATTCGTAATACTTTAGGTTAATATCCATAGTATCTACTACAATATTTAAGCCCTTTCTTAAAAAATAAGATAAAATATGCATTTAGTTGTACAGTAAAAAGAAATACAAAAGTAAAAATAAAGAGTAAAAACGGTTCTTTAGATATGGCAGAGACCTATACTTAATGGGACACATTTTCAAACATTAGTTTTTCTTGTTAAATAATTTGATTTAATTGAGAAACATATGTATTTGATTGTTAACAAACGTTTTCACCAATTGTTTATATCTTGATATGTTGTAGAAAAGCGTGACGTTTACGTCTTACCCTCGTACATTTTTGCCGTGCGTTCAAAAATCTATTGATACATCTATAGAAAGCAAATTACTTAGCATGACATTCAAACGTGCAATAACCAGAAAAAGTTTTTAGGCGCTGAATAAAATACATTTTTCTTGTAATTTAGATTAATGATCGATGTTCCCTGTTACGAGGTTTTCCAATTTAGAAAATTGTCTCTGTAACGAAGCTGTGTGCAACCTGTCTTGCTTCACCCAGGCTTTGATGAAAAAAAAAAGAAAGGATAAAGCAAGCAATAAATCACATCTTTAAGATAGATTAGATGTAACCTATTATAGTCAGGAGTATAGCTCGCCGTAAAATATAGAATGAAATACCACGCAATTGCTGACAATAGAAAAGTCAAGTGTTTGACCTTAGATCATAATATTAGTGGATCTGGATTACAAAACACCTCGTTTTAAAATTAAAATGAGGGAATAACGCTTGCGTAATCGTGGGTCCTCACAAGAGATAACTCATATGAGGTGAGGAGAAATAGAACCGATTCACTGAGTAATTATTACGGTGTCGTGTGATATCTATTGTTTAGTCGTTTCTTCTTTGTTTGAAGGCTGCGTACATTCCTCGTGAAATGAAGTGATTCATTGAATGTTTGCTATAGCAATTCTATAGTTTATTTACTCAACGTAAGAAGAAAGTCCTCGTGGAAACGTTAAGTATCATCATGCACGAGTAAATTGTTACAAATAATGAACCAGTTCATATGAAAAAAGAGTAACTCCTTACAAATAATGAATCTCCTCATATTTGAAAACAGAGTAACTTCTTCATTTTATCATAATGAGGCTTCAACAAGGGTACATAGGTGTTCATTTTGAGCCATAAATTCTAAGAATCGTAAGGAAGTCAAACCAAAAAGCTTTTCTTTTGGAACTATGGCTGCTTTTAGAAATCTGCTTAGACCGGAAATTTTTCTAAGGACATCATCTGTAGAAAGCTCATCGTAATTTTCAACCATACTTTGTATAAACTTGGGAAGTTCAGTTTTCGGAGTTTTGATCTGATTACTGGGCTCTAGAATTTCAAACCGATCTGATATTCATTTCATGCCTTCGCAGCGTACATCGATTTTTCGTTGAAACCTATCAATGTACTCTAACATTGACCTTTTTAGTTTTTGATCCAACAACAGCGGGACGTCTGCAGGCTTCTCTCTGAGCACAATTTTCTTCTTCCTAACAGTTTTTCTTTTTACTACAGGAATACCTTTACACGTGTCTTTTGCAAATTGCAATGATCATTTCTTTTGTCTTTTATAAAGACCTTTTGACTTTTCATCTTGATAACGGACGTTTCGAAGCTCATTCCAAGAATTTGCGAACACTTTTGAGTGCGGTTGAGTTATTCAAAAATATTAGTCCATAAACAGGAAAACGAGAATTTATTCCTCTAGTTTCAATTGTTTGTGAAGCATCACACATTTCCTCAATGGAATCGACAATCTTATTGGCAAAATATAGCTCATAACTAGTTGTGTTATAGTTGGCGCAGAAACGTTTTAGAGTAGTGCAATGGGTTCGCTCGTAAAACGCCTTTAAAGTAAACACAAGCAAATATATCAGTCTCGCTCTTAAGTAGATATGGGGATTGTATCATCCTCTTGCACATAGCGATTTGGGGCGATGAGATTTGTGACAGGAATGAGACGTTGAGTCACCAGAACCGGTTGTTTGTTTACTTAAACGAACACCCTTCCCTCCACTCACCACGCACAATACTAAATCATTACAGCATCAAGGTAATTTTTTATCATGTTCTCAGAGATCGCCCAGTATGGGCTACACCCACCGGAAGTTCTGTGTCATAGTTTAGTAATGAAAATCTTGCATGGTTTACTTTGAAATGCAAAACAGTAAATTTGATTTATTTAAAAGAGAAGGCAAAGAAGAATTTTCAGGTACGCTATAAAAATTAAACATCGACATGACGATGGGAAAAGCTTCTCAAACGCCTAGAAACCTGTATTACATTCGAATGAACAAAAACTACAAATAATAATTAAACATGTGAAGTTATACAGGTTAGAGTTTTCCGTAAAGCTGGAAACCTCATAGTAGTAACTTGCTTTACAGGTAATGTAATTATACTCTGATTTAATACATGAAACAAAAGTACCAAATTAACGAACAAATTTATTAGTTTGTATATATTACGTTTATTTTTAAATTAATGTCATTGTCTGAAAGCAAGTCCAGCTGCCAACAGTTTAAAGTATGGTAATTTATAAAACGTTATTTTAGCAAAAGAATAACACAGCCTTTAGAGAGCGCGAATAAGTGGTACTTTTTTACTCTCGCTTTCGTGATAAAACGAAAGAATAATACAGTTGACGTGGAAAAGCTATTAAAAATTTTATTCCAACTATTATAAACAGTTTTAAATCAGAAAAGCAATATTTTACTTCAGGCTTACATTAAATCGACGTATTCTAGGAAAGTTGTAGTGGAATCAGTGGCGTTGTACGAAATGACTAGAATTTTGTGGTCCTGCGTAATAATATGTCGTCATTGTGATTAGTGTCCTCTACTCATACCCATGAGTCTTTTTATTCTTATCCTAAATACTGATACAATATCCAAGAAAATTAATTTGTCACTTATTTCTTAGGCATTACTCGAAGAAATTGGAGACACCAATAAGCATCAGTTGATTTAAAGCGAAATGCGGTAGACAGTGTACCTAAAAATAACAGATATGGGGTCCATAAGAGGCGCACAATGACTCCCAAGAAAATACACAGGACCTACTAGCAGGAAAAAACCATCAAGGTTCAATAAATAATGACTGATAAAAACCGAAGAAAGCAAGAAATACCAATATAATCAATTGACTAGGAATACTCGAGGGAGATCCAGAGATGTGAAGAGATTAAATGTCTCGATAAGAAGTAAGACTTGTTCAATATTCTGAAAAACTTAAGAGATATGGCGAAATAACGAATGACGCGTTAATATCAAGCGATGGAAAGAATTGTAGAGGAGTTTCTTAACGATTAACCTCCAAACATTGCAAAACTCAACAAAGCAAGTCATTATAATACAACAGAAAATGCAATCCAATGCATTAAAATTCAAAAGAAAGGCAACGTCAACGTCATCATAGAATCTATGCGGAAACCCTTAATCTGAAAGCAAAGAAAGCTCGGGTCTTAAATAATACTGTTTAATGCCATCTCTAGAATAAGCAAAATACGCTAGATGGTCTTTACCAAGTCTTCGTGTGGATGTACCGCCCTTTTGGGATGCGGCATACAATTTAATTTCATTTAAGTACAGATGGGACCATAGTCAAAAGCTGGAATCTGGAATTTTTTAACGCCTACGTATTCTTTTGTCACAAATTCATTACCATAAAGAAATGACAAGACGAGGGAACCTTACCTTTGTAAAACACAAGTTCAATCAGTTCTTCAGTACATTGTAACAAAGCAAGCTACTTGAAATAGATTAAATAAATAAATTCCACAAGCCCAGCACTGGAACACTCGGTTATTAAATCTACACGTATCCTCTGTTATAAATACGAGCGCGCTTCATTGGTGCACCGTTTGCTCCGTGTATTATACAGGAGTAGGGATTTTGGCTGTACTGAACACAGCGCACGGTCTAATAACACTGTACAACACTAAAAAAAAATCATAAAATCCAATATCTGTTTTATACTAATTCGAATGTGCTGATTTCAAATTTGAAGTCCGTTTATCTCCATCACCCACCACTTT
>WYDF02025113.1:0-13026 GCA_009867245.2 Adranes taylori | reverse complement strand
GAAGGGCTGTACATTTCCTCTCAAATCTTGCAATGTATGATGAAACGCTTCCAATGCTTTTTTGTGTGCCATTGTGCTCTGCTAGTTGGTCATTGTGTTCTTTCGCGCTTCTTGTTGTGCTTCCATTTTGTACTTTCCAGCTTTAGTAGTATCATATACCAGCCTTTTTTTCTGTCAAGAGAAAGTCGGCAGGAATTCTTCCTGCAAAGACTTTGATGACTGTGATCACTACGGTTAGATATACCCGTGCGATTCGCAAGTTTACTCCTCTTGTTGTTGTACTCAGTTTGTCCCTGTTTCGTGCAGTCCTTGTACTTAGCGTAAACGCCGGTGGCGCATAAAGTAGAGCCGACTGTACCGCGCATGCTATCACACTCCTTGTTCATTGTCCAGGAGCCCTCGTCTTTGGCATTAGTCGCATTATGCCTTTCTTTATGTTCGCTTGCTTTATTTATTACATTTAGTACTTGGCCGTTTGATTCGAGTCTCAAGGATAAACCCTAGGCATTTTATTTCACTCTTGACAGGAACCGTGGTTCCTAGTATGCTAAATTAGAGGTTACCTCTGCAGGAGTTGTCTTTCCTTGTCGCAGACAAGAACCCCGCCTCCATCTGTTGTGAAGGCAGTTATAGTCCATGTCTACTCAACCAGTTTGGCACCTCGTCAGCTGATTCTTCTAGCATACATTTGATGAATCTATGTTTCGGTCCGTTGCTACCAATGCCCTGTCATCGGCGAAGATAATTACTTGCACTCCCAGAATAGCGTCGTAGGTCAGATTCCACAGCAAGGGTCCCAGGACTGATCCCTGTAGTACTCCTGCAGTTACTGTGTATCTCTCTTTTGTTTCGCTCGCTGTGTATGTGATACTTCTGTTACTTAAGTAACTATATATTATACGTCGAATTTTGTTTGAAATATCGGCTCTTTTCATTGCCTCCAGTATTGCTGGCCAAGGTAGGGAGTTAAATGCCACACAGTATTGCCACTTCCTTAGTGGAGTCGATCGTCGAATTGTCATTGTTAGTGTTGCTGGCTCCGCGTGCCCGTTTGTCGGGGTCGTCTTCCCCCTCTTCTCTTTCTTTAATACACTTCATATCTGTAGGGAATAACGTCTTCAGTATTTCCTGAACTCCCCTTTTAACTAGTGATTCTGGTACCATCAATGGAATGTCATGCATACTGTCTTTTGGACCAGATTTGAAATGGTAGAATTTATGGTGTAAGAAATAACAAAAAAAAAATGCAGATATCTGCGAGTGTGTTACTTTAGAAAGATTGCGACAGATTATTAATTGTCTTCTCAGTTCACAATTATTTTTCTGCATGGCAGTGCACTACTTTTCGCCTCTTTAATTGTTGTGTTCAGAAGTTTATAGCAGAGAAGCGATGCAATATTGATGAAGAAATGTAAATTCTGAAACGGAAAGTTGTAATTTACTTACAGTTTTGAAATGCCGCTACAATGTTAATGGTGATTATTTTTTGTAAACAATTTTGAGAATTTTTAAGACAACTTTGTGAGTTGAATCCTAAGCTACTCAATGTGAAACAAAACGTGGACAGCGAATTTCATCAGCTTAAAAAACTAAAGAAGCGTTCAAAAATCATATTTTTGAGATACCACCTTCAGAGTGGAAACAGTGTTTATATTTTGAAAACCAATTTGTTCAAAAAAAGTATTTCTTTTTTGTTCTCATTGTTTTTGCAAAACATTAAAAGGTAGCAATCGTATTATAATTGGTACAAATTTTAATTCATGAGGAAACCGCGAATAAAGTATCTATCTAGGTACATTCACCTAAGAAGCGGTTCACATAAGCGCTAATAAGCAATTTTATTCTTACCAATATTATATTATAAGAAATATAAACATATAAGAAATATTAAGACACAATAATTATCCATAACATTTAATTTGTTTGTTTCATTTTTAGGAAATGGTAATGCCGGCAGTACCTCCGCTAGAAATGAATTATTGGATCTATCTTCTGGTGGAAATGGGCAAAATAGTTTGCAGCAGAATAAGGGTCCTCTCAATTCTGGAAACGCACTAAATACTCTACATGATCTAAAAACTGCTTTACCTTTGGATTCAAATGGTCAAAGTAGTTCATCTGGTTTGTCGAACGGACAAAAAGGTGGTTTCTTGAGGAATGATGGCAGAGATCTGGCGAGCAAGACAGGTATTAATAAGAAATAACCTATCATAAAAACAAATGAAAAAAATTTCTTGTTTAAAAATGTTGAGAAGAGCGTATTTTTCAGTGTCTGTGGTTCGTATGTATTGATGTCTGTATATTCAAAAATTACTGTAAACTATTGAACCGATTGAACTAAAATTTGTGAAATTTAATCGATTTTTGAGATTTGAGATTTTTTTAATCTAATATGGCGGAAATCCGTCATTTTTTTACCCAAATTCTTATGTTCACAGACACTTCCAAAAATGTTTATATGTAATTCATGTACTGCATTTTTATCATGTATATAATATAATTTATTATTATTTCAAATGTAGATCATATATTGATCACATAGATACATGGGATTATCTAGAAGATGGGAACCATGTCGGGTGTGTCCCATACTCCATGATATTCCTAAAAACTATGCGCATTAGATACATTATTTAAAAATTAATTTTAAACTTCTATAAATAAAGAATTCTATCCTCTTTAAATCGATTAAACAAAGAATTGTCTAACGACAGAGTTTTGCTGTCAAATGTTTTGATACAAATGTTTTTTTATTGCATTGTGATGTAACTATATTACACACATATTAATTACTTGTTTATATGTTTTAATATCAAAACAAAATATTACGGTAGCGTCTGCATTGCAATTCATATCGTTATACAAAGTTCATCGTTTAAAAACTAGTGCAAGCTAGCAAAACGGCGTCAGCGAAAAATACTTATCTAATAATATATGAATGTTCTATAGGTCCAAATGTTTGATAAAGTAGATAGAAGCACAAATTATTATTAATTGTTTACAGGTACATAAGAATTCCTTTCATATATAAAACTGAACTTTATTGTACAAAATTGATACTTATAATCTATAAGTCACGTCGTATGGTTAATTTTTTGTCACCTGCTATTCTAGACTTAAGGTAGTCTAAATCATTGCCGGAATTGAATTTAAAATTAAATACGGTATTTTTTTAAACTGCTACCATCTAGCCAAGCAAGTATAATTATAGCATCACTAAGCTCACACTTGTTCACATGAAAATGTAACTACATTTTGGCACGCTTAACAAACCTCTCAGTAAAAAATTAATATAACTTTATACTCTATAAAATTAATAACACTTAAATATATTAATAAAATATTAATATGGTATCGTTACAATTTTTAAGAATAGAGACTGTTGCCCCGGTATCTAAAATAAAACAATGCTTACTATCATACAAATTTACTTGAATTTGATTTTATGCACTAAACAAATACACTACATCATTATTTTTGGTTGCCTGTTTTGATTGCTATCTTTTACTTTTTGGTTTAGTATAATTGTCAGCATACACTTTTTTTCTTTTCCATATGATTTTCTGCGTACTCTGCTTTTTTGTTATTTGAAACAAAACTATTCCTATTGTAAATGTTCCTATAACGATTATAACTACTGTTCGCATTATTTTGCAAAAAATAAGTTTTCTCGTGCAGTGCCTTATTCTTAATAGCCTTATTTTCATCTACCGCCGTTCGTACTGCCTCTCTAATAGACTTACAGTTACGTGCGCGTACCATCAATTTCAAATCCTTACTATTTAATCCCGGGATAAAAGAATTTATAGCTACGCTTTCATTACCTGTATACAATAATTTTTGTGTTTCTGTATGATCTGACTGAGATATAATGAGTTTAGTGCTACCAAACTCATCAAACTGGAAACCCCTTGCTTCACATTTTGTAATTTAGCCATCAAAGCAAACACACTTTCCTTAGATAAGAAATAATATTTTTAAATTAGAGACATATAGTTCTTCAATTCGTAACTTTGAGTTCTCTGGTAACTTACAGCTGTTCATTTTCCTTCTGTTTTATGGTTTTAATCAAATTTTTAGCGCGCGCGCGTGTGTGTGTGTGTGTGTGTATCATTAGTTGACATTTAATAAAGAAAAATAATAATGATAAGTTTATTTGAAATTTGAAACTCAAATGAGTAATTAAATATTCAACTCACATATGCGTCGCAGACAATTTTTAGAACACTTTTACTATTTCAACACACTTGACTGTTTTATTTATCTGAAAAAAATTTATCGACAACTGCGCGAAAAATCGCTCTGTTCCAGTTTTTCTTAGTGCGATTGTCCCCTACAATTTCTACGCTCCCTAGTTGCCAGGAGCGTTTGCATGTGCTAGGAGCTCCAACCAATCTACCTCCCCTAGACTAGGTAGAATCCATTTCCTAATGTGCTGTTATGAATCTAGTGCGAATTTTCTTTTTAATTAAAATGACGCAAGGCAAACAACTAACTTAACTTAACTATGAATTTTTTAAAAGAATAAAAATTTTCTAAGTTTTAATCTAGAAAGAATTACCTTAAAACCCAACAAGATATGCTTGAAAGATATATAATAGAAGGAATATAATGTATATATTTTATTCTTGTTACAATAGTTATAAAGATTTATTATAGAATTCTTCTAATTAAGTATTTTTTGTATGTATTTCAGATTCTCGTTTTACTGAACCTAATGGCGCTTTGCGTGACTTCAGTAAGTGTTGCATTTGTTTAATTTGATCAGAAAATATCGTAATGTTGCTAGATTATTTTAAGACTTTTGACTTTTCTATAGTGATAATGGTGGACTGTATAACAAAAGCTAAATAAAAAGAAGCTATATTGACTCGGATTTGAAGAGGTGATTTAGACCAGACATGTCACGTTCGCGACCCTCAATGTCGCCCAACCAAATAGTTATAGCATTTCAATTTATATTTTGTAGTTTACTGAATTTAAAAATTTTATTACATATAATTATTGATGAGAAATCACAATAGTCCATCAGTTACTAGTTTCATCGATACATCATTTGATGGACTAATATGAGAGTTGTTTTTTATATTTTGGAATTAGGAAACAAAACAAATATTTATAATCGAAAATGGCTTTATTCTTTTTCAAAATATTCTCGATTAAGATTGGTACACTTTTGCATTCGTTTAAAGCAATTTTCGAAGCACTTTTACCACTACGACTGAGATACCTCCGAAAGAAGCGTTTTGAATGCATTAATCGCTTCCTCATGTGTTGAAAAATGTTAATCGTGCAATTTATTTTAGATGTGCGGGAATAAAATCATGCAAATGAGGACTAAACGGGAATTGCCCATCAAATCGACGTTTTGAGTATTCAAAAAGTCATTTGTTTGAGCCGATGTATGCGAGGTCGCATTGTCGTAGTGAAAAATGATCCGTTTCCGGCGGTTGGTTTTCCTTATTTATACGAAGAGTTTTGGCAAGCAAATGGTTGTGTACTATTCAGAATTGATCGTTCTACGTTGCACTAATGGTACGGTTGTAATATGTCCACTTTTTCGGCTTAGAAGTGCTTCGGGGGTGAATAACTTCCAATAGATTTGGCTCGTCTTAAGAAACCTCGCTATATATTTCCAGACTATTAACCGTAGATCCATGATATACGTCTGTCATGATATCATAGACATTGAAGCACCGCGATCATATTTTGTGAGCATTTCTTTCGAGCAATTGACATGAGTCCCTTTTTGAACGATTATCAACTTATGTGGGTTCCAACGCGAACAAATCTTTTTGGTATACAATGTTGAATATATGCTGATCCTACTAATTCCCAAGGATGCTTTAATCTCATGATAAGTCGCCGGAATAACAACCGATTTTGGACAACCTTCACGACATTCATCGGTAAATAAACTTCGCCCTCGATTGAATTTGTAAAGATAACCCTTAAAGTTCTTTAAACTCATATTTTGTCGAAAATACGATGGCATTGAACTCTCGTCCAGACTAGGTTACACAAAGTTCTATAAACCTATTAAAAGTTGTTTGTTCCAAAGTCGGAGATCGTAAAAATCCGTCCCTAAACGGGGCAATTAACGCAAGTTCAACAACCTTACTACGAGTTGTTTATTCGAAATGAGACATCGCCAAAAGCGAATCTCTATAATAAAAAAATCACGCGCGAAGATCGAGGTGCTATAAAAGAAAACGAAACATATCATTCTTTTAATATGTACAATGTTTTGCTCGTATTCTACATTCGATGAACACACATAACAAACGTGAACAATATCTACATAGAGCAAAAACAGCAAAAGGAAGGTCAGCGAAATGCGACTCTATATGTTTTCCATCTCACTTACTCTGCTGGGTTTCTCTACCACATGAGAATGCAAACGTTGTTGTGTAGCTTGCGACTCTGACTTCCTGTCCTCTCCTGAGCTGTAATGTATTGCGAACACTGTGTATCTTTCTGCAGTCGGCTCTCCCTCTCCTTCCCCTATGTGCACGAAGAAAGCAAACATCGTGTGGTTAGCAGCAGTAGACGACGACTCTCTCTATACACAGAGTTCATTGAATGCTTGTAAAAAAACTTCATCGCCAAAAAGCATCGCCAATCTTTTCGTCGTTTGAATTATTTTTATAATTTATTAATTTCTGATTTACTTAATTATCGATATTCATTTAATTTGTTTGGTACTTTGTGAATTAATTGGCTGATGATTATTTATTAATTGCTTTTTTTATTGGATTTGTCGATTCTGTTAGAGGCTATGTACTATATGCCGATAACATATTACGTATACATCATTATGTATTAAGTGTTTGTGCTATCTATCCAAATACACTTTACCCCTACGTTCACTATTTTCCTCTTACGTTATTAAACAATTATTGGCCGTGAAAGAATAAAAATGTCCATTTTTAATAAGCAAACAATAAGACACCAGTTTGTTTTCTGGTCCACTGTACTTGTAAGATTATTCTTCTTATAAAATTACAAAATACTTACAACATGCGCAAAAATGTCGCAATTTGTAGGTTTATAAACTATGGTTTATAAACTAACACCTTTTCATTGGTTTTTTCGAATATAGATCCAGTGGGTTCATAGTTCAACTCAAAAACAAGTTGGGTTACCCGAATCTTACAAATATTTATGATCCACGATTCAACACACTCAAAATTTGGCATATGAAATTATTTTGATATCTGGAAATATTTACCTGTGCGAGCAATTATTTACATTTATGACAAGTGCTGCTTACCAGATTCATAATTGCTAACGTTCACCATGAGTCAGTTCTAAAAGTATTCTCTGCTAGCCATATTTCCTCCAAAGTGGGAGAGATGGTAGTAGAGAAGAGATCTCAAGTGCCCGGACAAAATAATAATATTTTACTTTTAGCTTTTATCTTTTTTTTGTATTATACCTTTCGAAATAATTTTACATTTTTATGAAATTAAACTTTTTGTTATATGTTGGTGGTCACTTAAAGGTACACTTTGTTTATTTGGCCCGCCCGTTTTAGCATTTGATTTTGACATGTATGATTTAGATTTTAGAACAATGACGTCAATACCGATAATAGTTAAAATATTGCTTTTTCTATTTGTTTGTTTTTTTATTTATAGATCCATTTTCAAGTATACCAGGTATGTATAGAACCAAATTCAAATTTTGTACTGATATTCCATTATTTATCAATACTTATGTATTTCAAATTAATATATTGCCTGTCCCACTATAGCTGACCAACAGTTTTATTTCTGAAACTATAATACTTTGAGGTTCGGAAAAAAATATTCATTACTAAAGTTCCCAAAAGAAATATCTGTAAAAAAAATTTAAGTTCTAGATTTCAACGGCAGAAGGCGTAAGTGCCAAGTGTAAAAATAAAGATTGATTTCTGCAAAAAAGCTCCATACAAGGTATATTATTAGCGCTGAAACTAAAAAACTAATCCTACATCACTTTCATTTAAGACTTCTTTCGTACATCCATTAATAAGGGTGGGGGAAACTTCCGAATCATGTAATCCTTTGTAACATCTAAAGTTTTTATCTAATTTGAACATAATCTGCACTTGTTTGAAAGAAAATTGTTTGATAATTTTCTCCATTTAAATAATTATCAAAATAAAAGCTTTTAGCAAAAATTGAATTTAGAAATTGAATCAGCTCTATCATTCCTCAGCTATTGATGAATGATGTGGGATCCAGCATAGTTTATCAAACCACTTTCTGATGCCAATGCTGTTTTATCTCCTATTGAATTGAAAATTCTGCATTTATTATTGACAAGTCCAAAGTTATCTAGTCTATTCAGGACACTTTTCGAGTTGAAGGAAGTTACCCAACATTTCAGTTTGTATAGTGTAATAAGTGCTATAGATTTCAGTAGAGCCAGAGCTTCCGCATAAAATATAGAAAAATAATCTGGGTGTCTATTTTAGGAATTTTAGAGCAATACATATCTATTGAAAATGAGTTATTATCGTGTATGACATAGTCATCAGAATAAAATTCGTTGTAATCATGAAAAAGAGTCTTTAAACTATCTGAAACGTTGTGTAATCGCTTCCGGAATGTCCGTGATTCAATGTGCGTAAAAGTGATGTGTCGTTCCTTAAAGAATGTTTTTATCACGGTATATGTTTAGAACGCGATGTGCCGCGAAGTCATTTGAAAAGAACTTATTCCTACGTGGAACCTATAATACATAGAGTCCATGAATTATTTTATATAATTTTGTTTTTCCACCATTTCTGATAGTTTATTGAAAACTATCTTAATAAGAAATAGAAAAGGTTTCTGCTTCGAACGTTCTAACACGTTTCCACACAGCACACACAGTCAACACAAGTATTGTTTCTTATAGTTCTAATAGAAAATATGCATGAACAACAAACGACCACTTCTACACGATAGGCGGATGGGATTTGTCGCACCGACTACTAAGATACCGCATCGATTTTTCATATCGCACTGACCTGCATAGCGCGTTAGATGCAAAGAAGTTTACAGTTTCTTTCATAAATTTGAAAATTAGTGGAATTTTAAAATTAATAATGAATATTTGGAGATAATACAATACTTAATTACGTATACGTTTCATACAATTTCAAAATAAACTCTTTTACTGCTTATAAAGCAGTAATTTTTTTTTGCTTATTTCTTTGAATTTTAGACGAAACTGGGAACGGTACTTTATCGCGGTATCTTTATAGAACGAACTGGTTCGTCACGTTCCATGTATGGAACCAGAATTCCCATCACTATTCCCAGATCGCTTTAATTGATGATTTTATTGACGATGGGGCTGGGTGGTATTGCGCATCATTTGTTTTCAATTTGTGAATAAATTATGTTAAAGTTGTCTCCACTCATCAAGCTGTCGAAAATATATTCCAAAAAATTTCATGAAAAATGGTATAGTTGAGCATTATCTTTAAGTAAAAGTGGGTGGTTAAGTTCGTCAGTAGTAACCAATACTTTAAGGCAGAGCGGTAGAAATTTCAATCGATTAACAAAAATTTACTACATAATTTATATCTTATTATACTTTACGTGTCAATGAATGCGTTTCAGACTTTAATAATTCATTTTATAATATTTTTTTTAATACCGAGGAAGCAAGATAGATTATTGTAATACAGAGATTATTGTAATATGTAACAAACAAATCTTCTAACAGTTTATTATGTTTTATAACATAGGAGTTGGTGGAATGTTAGGTGGAGTTGGAGGACAATCTGGAGCTAGTATGTATTTAATTTTTTATATTACATTTTTATACTTTCGTTTTAAAATGTTCATTTTAACGTTCATCTATTAAACTCTCGTTATCGCCTAAACAGGATGCACAAGATTTATGTAAAAAACGAAGTATTTAAAATAAAATTAAATGTGCTTAAAAGTTAAAACAACCTATAAAATAAAATTTAATAGAATGATCTATCTTGGATTTTTAGATTTTTGAAATTTTTTTTATATACTTGTGATTAGTGACAACATGGTTTTCTATTAAAGGTGTAGCAATGGATTTTATTATATAAATACATATTATAACATATGTTGATAAATTTATGATAATTTTATTTTCAGGAAAGTCTGGCCTCCCTTTTCCTCTACCAGGACTTAGTGGTAAATAATAACAAATATTTTATATTGTTTATATCTTTGATATACCATTTACGGAGGTAATAGGTTATAGGTATAAGAAAGATATAGGATTCATGTTTTAACAATTTTGTTCTATTTCACTTTAGTATGTCTCTTGTATTCATATCACTGCAAATCGTTTATGCGTAAGTCAAAGAGGGTGTCATAAGAAACAATACAAAAACAAATATATCAAAATAATTCTTTCTTGCTCAAAAAATTAAAAGAAGGGTAGATTTTTCAATGCCCTGTGTTTGTGTACTTACGTTCGGATGTATGTATGTTTAAAGATTTCTCCTTCCTTATGGGATCACTTGGGATGAAATTTGGTAGGTTTGGTGCGCATAAGGGTTTTTTTTATTAATTTTTTTCAAGGAGGCTGAAGTTTTGCACACATGAAAAAATAATTGGAAATCGACAAGTATCATACTTTTCGACTGTCCGCCTCGTAGGTAAAATGAGTACCAGGGGACTTATGGCGAATTCAAAAGTACTAGGCAGTCTGGCGTGGCTGCATGCGCTGAGTGGCACGCCAGGCTGTTCTGTTAGAGAAGTTCCAAATGTGAGTTAAGAGAGCGGGCGCAGGCCGCGGTAAAGCGGACAGCGAAAATTAAAAATCTTTAAGTGATTGAAATCGACAAAATATATCGCCTATTTTCACCAATGCTTCGTAGATTAAATTTCCAACAGGACATGCGCAGTACACACATAATTTAGTTGCATAATCAAATCTTTTTGCATAACAATAATTCATAGTTAACTATATGAGTAATCAAAAAGGTACACATATCTTGATCACCACTCACCCGTCGGACCAGCACGCATCTCTTACATTTTCATTGAATTATTAATACATATTCACCTTTACAAAAGATAGACAGTATCCAAGAAACAGGACTATCGTAGTGGTAGGATTTTGTTTCTCAGGTTTTTATAGTTGTGCACCAGGCCAAACCATAAGCTCAACTACTCCGATTGCTTTTTTTTAAATTTACCTCTCTCTAGCCACTTTAACACTTTGATTATAGTTGGTGAACTTTATCCGCTTGGAAAGCCAAGGGGCTTTCCAGTAAGTTTAATATTTTGTATTCATTATTTTACCTTTCCATCCTAGTTGCTTTTGCTTGGATTAATAAATTGGAATGAGACTTCAATCTATCTATAATCTGAATTCTTCTTTCCGCTGCTAGATCTGCTAGATTAGGCTGACATGTTTTTCTCAAGGCCTTGTACTGAGCGATTACACTTCTTTGGTATGCTTTGTCTTGTCATGTCCAAAGTTCACATCCATATTTGAGCTCAGAGTAAGAAGTGCCTGGGACTGCTCGTGTCGCTTCTAAGCGTTGTTGTTTTTCTGCTTCTTTAGTTAACTTGATTTGATGCGGATTGCTTGAGCAATTCCAATCATTTGCTTTATGATCTCCCGGACAGTTGGCGCTTGTTTGTTTTTGGTTACATTCCCATAATGGTCACATTTGTCCCATTATGTCAATCAACCCATGTAACATGTATTGACCTCATTGGTCTTCTTCTAAGCTCAGTCTCATGATATACTTGAGTTGAAAGATATCTTTTCCCTTTTCCGTTTTCTCCCTATTGATTAAAACTAGAGGAATTTTTTTGTCTTTATTTCCTAAACTTTTATCTTCGTGTTCTTCTTCAACATCTTTTTCGTCTCTGCATTGAGGCACCCCGCTCAATACAATTTTTAATTCTTTAAAGTGTGAAATTCTTCTTTTGCATGCCGTAGAATGTTTCGTAATTTTCTAAAATCTTGCGCATTTTCAGTAAAAACTTTTATGCCATCCGTAGTATTATTTGAATCCGCACATTCTTTTACATACTTGTACGACTTTTTATTATTGATCACCACTGGACGAGGTTTCCTGTCAGTTCGAGCTTTTGGTTCATCTTCGTTTCTTTTAGTTCTTTTAGTGTTGTTATTACTATTTTGATTTCTTCTTGGAATAATAGTCATTTCTCTATCTTCATTTTGCGTACCTTTTGCTGTTTTTTCCTTTGTAATGGTGGAAAAATGAACTTTTCAGCTTCTGGCCTATTTGTCATTGGTATATCATCTACTTCATGAGATAAAATTTCATAAGAATTGGAATTACTTACCATAGTTAAAACTCCATTGTTTTTATTGTCACCAGGTGCTGAATCAACCAATGCGCTGCTAGAGTCATTATTGACTTTCTGTATTTTTCTTTTCTTTACCCTGGTTTTTTCCTTCCTTTCATACTGTTTTCTCAGTTTGTTGTATTCTTGACCCAGAAACGTTAACTGATCATCTAATACTTTATTTATTGTTTTTTCTGACTCCAAAGTACTTTCATAATTCGTATTTGTTTTACGAGATTGTCAAAATCCTCTCTAGACACCATTTTTACTTATTAAGAAATTTTGCACTGAATCACTGTTTTTGAAAATTGTTTCATTTCTATCACTGTTTAGAAGACGACCCGCTGGCCTTGGGTACACATGCGTACAAGGTTGCGCGCGCACTACACACTTTTTAAGATCTGCATTCCACCTACATATGTTTTAATAGTTATGAATCATCGCGTCGCGACAACTCTGCTACGTATTTGTATTCAATGGATGAGTACGCGTAAAACAAAATTTAAGAAACCTACGTCTATCCTCTATGCAATATACGTTGAAAAGTTCCCCCGAGCATTTAATCCGTCGCGCTATTTATACACTTCTGCGTGCACACAAATCATACACGTTCGCGTCTAACATAGCTAGCGTCTGCATCAACCGGCGAGAAGCATGCCTGTTTTTTGTGAATGCAATTTAATGACATATTAAATATCTATATGACTTCTCACGCGGCTTTCTTTCCATTAAT
>WYDF02025102.1:0-13026 GCA_009867245.2 Adranes taylori | reverse complement strand
TTTCGAATGCAATTAAAAAATGTATCAATTTTTGAATTTTACCTATCATGTAATCTCTTAATATCTACAAACATATAATTTTATATTTTTATTAAAATTATTATTATCATCGAACCCCTATAAAATTTGTTATCCTTATTACAAAAAAAAAACAATTCTCACCAACATACCTTATACGGAACCAACATTCCCCTCATACCATTTTCTTTATCTGCTTTTGACATCGCTGAAAAAGATTGCAATAATGGTTGAAATGATCACAACGCTGAGATGCCCAAAATTTTTACCGATTTTCAGCTGTTATCCTGGCGTACTTATAGTCGTACGATTTTCTCCTTACAGTCGATAGCACTCATTGGCCATTAGAAAAGACATTTAAAATTTTTAAATTTTGACTTTTAAATAAACCGTGCTACTATAAGTTTTGGCAGGATCGCCATGTGATGATGTTGCATTGCTTGGTAGATAAATTAAATCAAAAAGAAGTAATTCGATTTATTTACAAATATTCATAATATAATAATTCATGTTTGTACATGATACTTAATAATTGAAGGAATTAAATTAATATTGAATAAATATAGCGACGATCAATACTCTACATTATGTTATTTATGAGACTTTTTAATAATATCTAATCAAAGTATTATATACTCAGCTTGTCTAATGTTTTACACTTTAGGCTTTGTGTATATGCCATGCACCAACTATTAAACATCTTTGAATTTATATTTTATCACCTTGAGTAATGCTTACTATTACAACTCTGTTTCATAAGTTTGTTTACACATTTGATCGATCGCGTGTATCTTTAAATAAAACTTTTATTATAATTTAAATATACAATTATATATATATATATATATATATATATATATAAATATAAATTTTCGAATGCAATTAAAAAATGAATCAATTTTTGAATGTTACCTATCATGTAATCTCTTAATAATCTCTTAATATCTACAAACATATAATTTTATATTTTTAAATTATTATTATCATCGAAACCCGATAAAATTAGTTATCATTATTACCAAAAAAACAATTCTCACCAACATACCTTATACGGAGCCAACATTCCCCTCATACCATTTGCTTTATCTGCTTTTGACATCGCTGAAAAAGACTGCAATAATGGTTGAACTGATCACAACGCTGAGATGCCCAAAATTTTACCGATTTTCAGCTGTTATCCTGGCGTACTTATAGTCGTATGATTTCCTCCTTGCTGTCGATAGCACTCATTGGCCATTTAGAAAAGACCTTTAAAATTTTTAAATTTTGACTTTTAAATAAACGGTGCTACCATAAGCTTTGGCAGGATCGCCATGTGATGATGTTGCATTGCTTGGTAGATAAATTAAATCAAAAAGAAGTTATTCGATTTATTTACAATATAATAATTTATGTTTGTACATGATACTTAATAATTGAACGACTTAAATTAATATTGAAAAAAAATAGCAACGATCTACATTATGTTATATATAATGTCTAATCATAGTATTACATACTCCTCTTGTCTAATGTTTTACACTTTAAACATTCTTTAGAACCGATGCACCAAATAATACACATCTTTGGAATTCTATTTTATCACCTTGATCAATGTTTTCTATTATAACTGTTTTTATAAGTTTGTTTTCAGATTTAAACGATCGCGTGTATTTTAAATAATACTTTTTTTAAAATTTATATATACAATTATTCCTCGAATGTTACTACACCTCCCCTTGACAGAAAAACTCTTGCAACATGTACGCGAAACATTTATCAGGAAGATAAATCAACCCAACTTGAACCTGTTCTGCACACATCAAGTTAAAAATATTATTAATCCCCAACATAATAAAATAATTTATATATACATATATATACAGTGCGTCCGTAAAGTAACGCATCAATTAATTATTAGCTAAATGAACAGTTCTATTAAAAATTCCTGAAACAGGTCGATTTTTGATTTTAATTTACTGTTTTTTAAAATAATAATCTGATACACAGGGTGAACTCCCTTCGTGTGATGACGTCATCACCAGTTTTTTTAATGGAACATCCCATTTTTTCAATTTCCGGATTTCGCTTGCTGAGCTTATTCCAAAAATGTATCATACTTTGCTTCAAATTGGTACAGGGTGGGCCAAAATACAAAATAACTTTGTTTACACATTTAAACGATCGCGTGTATCTTTAAATAATACTTTTATTATAATTTAAATATAAAATTATTCCTCGAAGACTACTACACAATGTTAAAATCAACGAAGAACTTAATTTTTCCATACCATTTATGGATAATATTTCATATCAAATAAAAAACTTATTTAAAAATGAAGTAATTAATATTGCATTCCGTAATAAATTGAATGTAAAAACATCATTTGTTAAAAATAAGGATACAACTCATGAATGAAAATGAAAATAGTGTTTATAAATTAGAATGTAACTGTGGTGCAAATTATATTGGTTAAGCCGGGGATCTTTCAAAATAAAGTTGAATGAATATTTGAGAAACCTTAGGCTTAGTAAACATGATTCTAGTTTTATTCATATTAATAATTTAGAATTTAGATCATAACCTTAATAGAAATATTTTTTCAAAATTTTGCATTTTTATAATAAAGATTTAAAATTAAATATTGCGTAAATTTATTTTTTGATTAATTATGTTTTGTTTAATTATAAATGAATTTTTGAACCACAAGATATAACTTAAAAATTTTAGTAAATACATTGCTCTATTAGTTTCAAAATTAAACAATATATTTATTTTAATTGTATCTGAAAGCTAATGACAATAATTTTTGAAAACGTTATCTAATTGTTAAAAGTAATTTAATCAAAATTGAACGTCTTAAACACATGAATAAAAAATTGAACTCTTAAACAAATTTAATTGTTATTTTATAATATAGTCTGATGATGATTGAATAAATCGAAAGATCTAACAACATTGATTGGATATATATGTGGCTTAGATTATATAGAATTTTAATTTTTTGATGAATACTCCACTACTTGTACACCAGCACTATAGGTACAGCGATTAAAATCAATTATTTTTTAAAATAAAAATGCTATTGATAATTGTGAGTTACAAAAGAATTATAACAAAAAAATATCTAACGGAAATTAAAAAGAGAATATGGATAAAAAGTATTGATACGAAGAGATTAATTATTTGTTTTGTTCTAGAAAGAGCTTTTGTTGCAAAGACTTCGCAGAACGAATATTTTTAAAGCTGAGTACTCGCATAAACAAAGATTTATAATCAACATTGAACGATGTCATAAAGGACAAAGAATATTATTTTAATATGACAAAATATTAAAAAGACGTTGTGGGGCCGTTTTGAGAAAATATGTTTCAACGTTTCTATTTGATTTACTCTTTATTATATTAAATGTGGAAACACAAATAAATTACTTCAATAAACAAATTAAAAAGCCTGAGCAGAAGGAATAAGAATAGACATACGTATAACGGATATACATTAGGTTCACAACTAAAATAACCCGCGAACCGTAAAGAAACGAGGAAACTGTACAAGACAGTAAATACCCAACGAGAAACTTCAAACCACAAATACAAATCATCATCATTTGCAAGGAAGAGCAGTCGCCAAACCAGGAGTATTGAAACGCTACTGCGAAGACTTGCATGCCAACAACGATAAAGAACTGATTATACCCGACTCAATTCGAGAAAAAGAACCAACCATACTAAGATCAGAAATCACTGCGGCCCTGCAAAAATTAAAGAACTGAAAAGCCTTTGGAGGAGATGAGATAAAAGTAGAAGCACTTAAGGATCCAGACCACACTGGAATAGAAATAACACATGTCATATGCCTAAAAATATGGGATTCTGGAAAGTGGGCAATGGATTGGTGCAAATCCATATTCGTACCGATTTTCAAAAACAGGGTCACCATCAGAATATAAGAACTACCATACAGTAGCATTGATATCCCATGCCAGTAAGGTCATGCTTACAATCATTAATGAATGACTGAAATCCTTCCCACTGCCACAGATATCTAAAACACAGTTTTGATTCATGCCTGGGAAATGTACTCGTGGTGAAGTGAACAGCTTCTAAACGTCCGCCAAATGATTGAAAAATCTTGTGAATTTAACATAGAAACATACTTATGCTTTGTAGATGATTCCAATGTGTTCGACACTCTACAATGAAGTGCCTTGAGAGACATTCAATTGAAAATGGCGGTTCTGCATCACCTGGTTGGGCTTCTCTGCAAGTTATATAACAATAATTCAGTCACAGTAAAGATCAACAATAGATATTCCAAAGTCTTCGATCTCAAGGCCAAGGATCAATCATTTCTCCACTACTATTTAACATATATACTAGACATTAACGCGTGCGTGACCTTTGACGTGAAACCTTTGACGAATAGAAAGGAGGTGTAACGATAGGAGGGTCAAAATTAGATCATCTACGATATGTAGACAACACAGTAGTGCTGGTGGCATCAAAGGAAGAAATACAAGGCATAATGGTCAGGCTTAAAGATACGAGCGAGATATACGGCCTTACGCTGAATCAGGTCAAAACAAAAGTCATGATAATTGATAGACTCAAAAACAACCAACTTGAAATTAAAAACGTCGCAGGATACGAAACCATATACCATTTTAACTACCTAGGTTCAGTGATAATGGATAGTGGGGGATACGAGGAAGAAATCCGTAGACATATTGCGATGGGAAGAACAGCAATGGTTAATCTAACCAAAATCTGGAAAGACAACACCATTACAAGTAACATCACTGAAAAAGACTGCAATAATGGTTGAACTGATCACAACCCTGAGATGCCCAAAATTTTACCGATTTTCAGCTGTTATCCTGGCGTACTTATAGTCATATGATTTCCTCCTTGCTGTCGATAGCACTCATTGGCCATTTAGAAAAGACCTTTAAAATTTTTAAATTTTGACTTTTAAATAAACGGTGCTACCATAAGCTTTGGCAGGATCGCCATGTGATGATGTTGCATTGCTTGGTAGATAAATTAAATGAAAAAGAAGTTATTCGATTTATTTACAAATATTCACAATATAATAATTTATGTATGTACATGATACTTAATAATTGAACGACTTAAATTAATATTGAATAAAAATAGCAACGATCAATACTCTACATTATGTTATTTATAATGTCTAATCATAGTATTACATACTCCTCTTGTCTAATGTTATACACTTTAAACATTCTTTAGAACCGATGCACCAAATAATACACATCTTTTTTTAAAATTTATATATACAATTATTCCTCGAATGTTACTACACCTCCCCTTGACAGAAAAACTCTTGTTACTCTGTCAAGGGGCTTGGGTAAGATTGCGGCTTGTTACTTCAGTCATCTTTCTAATTGCCAGGTATGTGTCAGAGACCTGGACTGTCAAAAAGCTGACGATCAGAGAATGGACACCTTCTAAATGAGGGTATACCGAAAAATATTGCGAATTCCTTGGACTGCCCACCGTACGAATATCTCGGTCCTAGAAGTACTCAAAGTAATAACGAGGCTTACCACAACAATAAACAGAAGCATACTTCAACACTTTGATAATGTGGTAAGAGGAAGGGATACAATGGAGCTCCTAATTTTAGAGAGAATAAGCTCCGGAGGACGATATACCACGAGATGACAGATCAGATTAAATCAGCCACGTGAATCACGTTTGTAGAAGCAACCCGTCAAGCGCAGGATAGAACAGCAGGAAGCCCTTATGGAGGATAATGGACAGAGGAGGAGGAGGATATTAAACATAAATAAATTAGCAATAATGTTCTTGGAAATTTTTGTGTCAATGTGTTTAAAAATACATAGGTGTCTATGCAAGTCTATGGAATTGCGTTTTTGATATCCCTATAAAATTAAATATACATTTAATTACATGTACACATTGTAACATAATGATATTATTTGATGATGTAATAAATCAGAAGCTATAGTATACCAGTAAATAATGAGTAAACGAAGTGTAAAAAATTTGTAAAGCTAGACAAAAAATTATGTCTCGCGTCGTCAGCCAAATACAATGTCTTCAATTTCTCTAGTTATTGTGACAAACAGACAATATCAATATTTGAAATTATCTACCTACATAAATAAATAAGAATCGTTATTTTTAAAAATTTTCCTCTTCTTTGTAATTGATCAATTTTATATACCATACGGATATGGTGTTAAAGAATATTCAATACCTACGGAAATAAAGATTTATAATTATTTCTTAAAGCAGTATGTATATCATTATATAATTTTTAATTTAATATACATAACTCTATTGTTTATATCTTTCATGTACCGTATATAAAAGATATAAACACTGAAATCGTTTGCATTTTATTGTAGATCCAAAATGGGTATTTATTTAATTTCTCGTAAAATTTTGTATTTATACATCTTGCATAAGAATGAATAGCTGCCTCAATATTCGAATGCTCCACAGAATTAACCTGCGTATTTAGGATTGAAGACGATTCGAAATCCAGAATCATCGGACAACTTTCTAAATTTATCAAAAGTAAAAATAGCAATATTACGTAATATAATGCTAGGAGCACCAAACACTAAAGTGACATCATTCTCAATATGTTTAATCGCCGATTCTGCATTAGCACTCTTTAGTGGGAATAACAACGGAAATTTTGCAAACTAATCCGATCCTACAAATCTTGGAGTTCTCGGCAATGCTCCCACAATATCTAGCAAAATAATTTACCAGAAAATAATCTACATGTTTTTCTCTACCAATGAGCCCGGGCCTGAAATCGTTAGAAATCTTATCAGTTCCTCAAGTGAGACAATTACGAACAAATCGCATCACTGAATGCTTCATCCTTTCTACATTCTCTCCCTCTCTTCTTACACACCATCACTTTCGTTTTCTCCACATTGACTATCAAACCCCTCCTATCCATATATATTTTCATTCTCTCAATCATTTCATCCTCTCTTCCTTTCTACTTGCCATGCATACTATGTTGTCAGCATAAGTAAGAGACCATACCTTTTTTTTGCAATATGAATTTCCCTGCCTTACCCCCTTCTCATAACATCCTCAAAATCCGCTAGATATATATTGAAAAGAGTAGCATTAAGGGGGCTAAGAGTAGTATTAAGAGTAGCATTAACACTGTGTCACTGCTCTACAGGTCTCGAACCTTGATCTTCAACTCTCACTGCAACTTTTATTCCTTCATACATATCCTTTATCACTCTCGTCATTCCTTTTGGTACACCTACCTCTTCCATTCTCACCCACAACTTCTCCCTCACTATTATATCAAAAGCAGCCTTCAGATCTATAACACATTTTCTTTCTTCAGCGATCTCTTGATTCATCGTATAGTTAATAATAACTATGTTATCTGCAGCTGCTGTTCCTCTTCCCCTTACAAAGCCGCGGTGTGTCTGATAATATTTCCTTCATCTTCACAACCTCTTCTAATTTTCTATTTATTACTGTCGCAAATACTAATTATTTTATAATTCATCAATTGAACGAGTAATCCTCTAATATAATATAAATTGACTAATCCAGCACCCGTATGGGTAGGCATGGTAAAGTGGGTTGTTTGTATGGAAGTACTTTAGTAAAATACTTCCTGAATGGCCATTTGAGTGTCATTTTGTAGTGGTCTCTGATTTGGTTGTGGTAATTTTCCATCTTCTGAATTCGTACAGATTTCGTCATTATGATTTGCATAGTTTTTCCAAAATATCTGAAACCAGTATCAGTTCTTCTATTAATTCCCGATTTTGAGGACTTTCCAAACATTTCTAAATATTTTTAAATCAAGTTTTGCTTATATCTGAGCCAATTAATTTCTCTTCCAAGAATCTTATTACACCTTCAGCCGTGGAAATGTTAAGGCTTAATGCTATAACTGCTACACTTGTAAGCGATAAGGCTTCTTTAAGGTCACTTAATATTTGAAATTGATGTTTTCAATTAAATGTACTGAATTTAATTCCATTAATGTGTTCGCTAGTGGATCTAAGAGAATAAATTTTTCCATAATCGGCTCAATAGATGTTCAATAGTCTTTACATCCATAGCTAAGGACTTATCAGTCTGAATTTAGTACTGACCACTACTAGCATAAACATCTTCCTACTCCTACTCCCGTATAAAATATCCGAAAACCTGGCGGTTTTTCGGTTCCTGGTTTTGCATAGAAATTGTGGTTTTCGGTATCGGTTATAACCGGACCAGAAACCCTATATGAGAGTAAGATTAGTCTTTAGCAATATTAAAATAGTAAACATTATATGTATGCAAACATTTAGTTAGATGTCTTTGTTTTTTACCAATAGTCAGTGGCGGAGTTAGTAAAAGGAGCTAAACGAGCTCAAACCCTTAGCCCACTCAAATATGTCATTCTGGCTACAATAAAAATTTATTTTGGCTTAAAGAAATACAATTGTTAATTTATTAGACACATAATGTATTAAAAATTTTAATAGGGCATATATATATATATATATGTAAATAAGATTTTTTATTTTAAACTTTTGCTAGATAATTATAAATAATGCATTTCAGAAATGTAAACGTAATATCAAAGACATACATTTTAAATCCTCGTCTACATACTTTCATCATAATTATATTTAATGGATTTTATATTGTGGTTACTCGCAAATATCAGATCAAATAACATGAACACGTGCATGTTCATACATTGCGTGCTTGCAATATTCATAACCAAAGGAAATCATAATAAATATATATGTTTAAATCTTTATGTGATTATTTCTTAACTGTTAATGTACATCAGCTTTTTCTTATCACTTGGAATTGAACACTTTAGTCCATAGGTTCTAAAACTCCAGATCCCTGGGCTCCGCGTAGCCATTACCATGGGCCGCGGAATACTTTTCACATGAACTTTACATCTCCCAACATTTCGCTTTTATTCATATAACTCATTTAATAAAAATCCCATATGGTCAACTTAATTAGTTTGTTCTTTCTTAATTAGTTTTGTATTTGTTGTTAAGTAATTAGTTATTAACATTATTAAACAATTCTTAGTAAAATTTTAATACGGAAAAATAAATACAACAATGGATTTTTTTGCATTGTTGTGACTTTTGAGAGGCGCATTGTTGTGACTATTGCGGAATACGTAGCTATAAATTAACTGGCGACTAGGGGAAGCCCCACTTTCGCTGCTTTTCTCTATGACAGTAATATTAAATATCATTAAATATTAAACTACATATTAAATATCGTGCTGTTCAAAAAGTTGTGCTCGGAAAAATCTGCATATTTTCAACAATTGAAAAAGTTAATTACATTTTTCTGATTACAATTCATTTGGACTTTACAACATCTGTTTGAATTAAAAAATATAAAGAATTTCAGTTTCTATCAAGTTTTCAAGATGATATTTTTATATTTTTGGAAATTAATTTTATTACAATATTTTTATTTCACACAAATCTAAAAAAAAAAAGGTTCAGCTAAACGACTTTTTCCGTGAAAATAACGACTCTCTAAATCCATACATTCCGTCCAATCAGATCAAAAGTGGAAATTAAATATATTTAATTAATTAATTTTAGTAGGTAAGTAATATCAGTTATCACAACAAATGTCTTAAAGAACGACTTATACAAGATGTAAGACGTCATTTCAGCTATTATTTATAAAGAATATTCAGCATCTTCTTATAGTAGTATTGGACGCAACGTTTAGAAAGCCACATCCTTCCTCGTTACGCTACAAGTGGGGCTGATGAAAGAATTGAAAATTTGTATTATGAATATTAACATTTTTAAATGCAACTCACATTACATATAGGTAGATGAAATGGGTAAGTGACGATTTGTATCAGTTGAGGATATATAGGTATAACAATACCTTAATGAGAAGAATTATGTGAGATAAGGCAACATTGATAGATCTAACAGATATACAATGAAGACGAACAAGTTTCGCCATTGGAAGTCTTAGCCACGTTGTTTATCGTTCATGCGGAACCTGGTTTTTAGTTCTATTCTTATTTCTAACACAGTGCATCCAACAATCTTTTTATGAGTTTGTTTGTACTGAAGGAATTAGTTTCTCGAAGCTGTCCAGTTGTTTTACCCCTTATGTTGCGTCCGTACATGAGGCGCGGGATAAGTGTTCCGTTTAGTGTTTTCATTCGGTTTCTTATGGACAGCTTGAAGTTTGGTTTTCAAAACGTAGTACAATTTCTGGGTGTTGTTGCTCGCAACGGATATTCTTCGTTTTATATGCAATACAATACAAAAACTTTTATTTGGCTTAAAAAAACCCTAATACACAGCAATATAAATTATATACAACATTTCCAGATTTAAACAAAATAATCCAATATAAAATTCTTAATGTAAAGCTCTAACTTGATACTAAACTGGAATTGAACTCTATATCCTCTATCCACCGTCTAACCATCCACCATCTCTTTCTTCCCTCTATTTTCATCTGTCTCCCTCCTATTCCCTTCGTACATCATTCTTTTCCCGACTTATTAACTATTCATTTTTTTTTGTTTTTTCTTTTCTTCCTTTGTTTTCTTCTTCCTCCCGTTTCTTTCTTTCTATCCCGTTCGTTGTCCTATTTACCCCTTTCCTTTTTAATCATTTTCACCCCTCTTCTCCTACATTCATCCTCCTCATCACCACCTCCATCTATTTTCTACAGATTTCTCGTATGATTTTTTCCATTATCTTCCTTCTCATTCCCTTTTCATTCATGCATCTTCTCCAATTCTGCACCTCCTTCTTTTGAGCATTATTCAACCTTATTTCCTCACATTATTTTATCCAATGATCCCATTCGTCTACCTTCTCATTGCACAATCTACATTTCCTTTCATCAACACTCATCCAATGTCTATTTACACTTTCTTCATAAGTCTAGCAATCCTCCTTTTCCCCTTCATACTAATTCTCCCTTCATAGTTTTTCAGTTTGATTAACAGACGCCATACACGTGGAAAACATAGTGGTATACTTTTTCGTATAAAATGCTCTTTTAAACGTCCAAGCTTTATATAAATAACAGTATTAGTCTCCGACAGTGTCTATTTTCTCATTAAATGTACCTAAAGTTACCAATTTTGGACGGAAATACAGTCAATTTGTGCCAAGTTCATTAAACCTCATCATCGAAACATACTCATTAAATATCGAATTTTTAAAGAATTTACATAATTTTACAACGCAAACAACAATGTAAAAGATTAAAAAAATCGATTAGTATTCACAAATTATTAGAAATCGATCGTTTTTTTGTCCTCAGTCGATATAAAGTTGGCCATTTTTAGGCTGTTTTTCCGTGTGCTATCCATTCCAAAATGAGCCCAAACGGCCGGAATTAAGGATTTTTTCAAGGCAACACTCCATCACAAACAACGTAGAATTAAAAATAGGACAATTTTTGATGCTTTCCGTGTTTAAGCATGTTTAAACGATGCTTTCCATGTTTAAATTATATAAATATTAGCAAAGCGTATTTTTTTAAATCGGGGAAACCAAGTATTTCAATCCATCTCAGTTTTGAGTCTAGACCTTTTAAAATTATCTATATGGCACAAATTTTATCAAAAACTAATGTTATACCAATGTATGTTTACAAAATGTGCCCATCTGTTGTATTTTCCACGTCAAATACAATATAATGCACAAAGCCAGTGGGCCAACATTTTTAGTAACCTGCTTTTTTGGAACTAACGCGTACAAAACTTTATTTACGTACAAACAAAAGTTTAAGATTTCTTCCATAAGATATCAAAATTTCACGGTAGTAGCTCTACTCATTCAAGACGAACTAATATAAATGTTTAAAAATGTCCCATAAAAATCATACTAAAATTTATGTGTTTCTGTCGTGAAATAAAAATTTCAAAAAATAACAAAATAATTCAAAACTCAAAAACTAAAAGTTTACACATTTCGTTTAGCACTTTCTGGGAACGCCTTAAAATGATCATTTCAACTATGTCCTGTACGTCTATTCCACCACTTTTTATATCGTCGAAAAAAAAATTGTCAATTAAAGGTATGAAAAAGCACATTCTCCAGTTTCATCCTGTAAATTGTAACCTAACAACACCTAGCCTATTTCATGACCACATTCAACATCTATACGATATAACATATGGATTTGTATGTGTTTTGGAGAAAAGGTACAATAGATGGACCTTGCAAAATCACCATTTTCCCACTTTTCTCGGAAAGTGGAAAACTTGTCGATTTCTAATTATTTTTTATTTTCTCGCCAAAATGAACCATATTTTGTAAATTTTCTTCAAATGTCCATCATTTCATTGATATTGACATATTTCGCTATTAGGTACTGCGACTTACTGTCCCTTATATATACATATGCTAACGCAACTCTCACTAGCGGAGCTGCTAATGGGGAACCTTAGCGTTTGTCACAATAATGGCGCAAATAGATATTAGAATAATTCGGTCTTCAGGAATCTTCTCGGGCGCCAGGTCCTTTTAAAAAAGTGAGACCGCACTTCGAACTGATGATGTTGAACCGGAGGCTTTCTGAGGGCTCAGTGGTACTAAGTGGTAAGTTAACCAGGTGCACTAGATCTTGCGATTACCTGTAACTGAACTTAATACTTAAAAGTGAAACAGCATTAAAGTGTTAACAAAACCGTGTATTGTTCTTCTATATAATATAGACAATTAGAGAAAGAATATATATATATATATATATATATATATTCAATGAAAAATTAGTAATATTAGTAATAATTAGTTCATACATATGATCGCAGACAGTCTATACACGATAGATGAACAATCAGGACGGCAGGTATCTTAGGATTTTAACACGACGTGTAACATAGTTGGTTGCGCTGCTGTTACTATTGTCTAGTGACTACCCCTAACCCCGTGCACTCATTAGTTCGAAGCACTCACTGTACAGATACAGATAGGCGACACAGCTGGTTGCGTTGCTGTTATCCTTGTTATCACGGGACTT
>WYDF02025091.1:0-13027 GCA_009867245.2 Adranes taylori | reverse complement strand
TTGATTAAGGTTGTGATGTAAATATTGAAGTATATATTGAGTTGTTTTTGTAAATACTTATGCCAATAAAGGTTTCTGTTATTATTATTATATTTTTTTAAATTTATTTTCAATCAATTTCATTGTTCAACTTTAAAGCAGAATTTTCTTGGAATTCAATTAATTGACTTTTTGAAGTTATTTTTTATGATGACATATTAAATTTATTTTTATATAATAACATATAAGTAGTTCCATGAGAAAAAATAGTATTTTAGGGAATTCTATCGAATTTTAGTGCTATCTTTTATGTTCTTATTTTATTAAAACTGATCATTTTGTCACCTATGAACGGCGTATCACACTGAGTCAGTGACACTGACATAAAGGGCATTTATTTCAAAATATAATGAGATTTTAACATATATGTAAAATCAATTAAAATGATTCGAAATTAAAAAATAACAAAAATTTAAAACAAAATTTAAATTAACTTTAATCCTAACAAACAAAACATATATGATGTCATGACATATCACTGTGCCTGAACGTCTCTAAAAATTCTTAATTGCGCCATTGCTTTTAAAAAGGTTGGCCACTCCTGCCATAGAGAATCACACAGGATACGTCAAAACATTCGATTTTGGCGTAAGAGTACAGTACCGTTGTTTTGAAAAATATATAGAAATGTTATTTGCAAAAGTTGTTTAGCATTAAAAACTAAACCTAAATTTAAAATCATGGCCACGTAATCCATATTTGATTTTTTTACATTACCAGTGTCGTAAAAATTTATGGTTTGGGAAACGAATGTAAACAGAATGTCTGGGTGAAAGTAGAATCGCATTGTAAACATTTGTTTGGTTTCTGCCGGTATGAACAAGCTTATGTTGATTTAAATAACCATTTTGACAAACTATAGTCGCATTCTAAACATTTGTATGGTTCTTTGCCAGTATTAATTAGCTTGTGGGTGTTTAGAGAAGATGTCTGGGTGAAACTAGAATCGCATTGTAAACATTTGTATGATTTTTCTCCAGTATGAATAAAGTTGCGCCTACTTAAACTAACTTTTGTTTGTGTGTATTTAAATGATCTTTTTGGTCGAAACTTGAGTCGCATTCTAAACATTTATATGATGTTTTCGAGTTCATAAAAACAAATTAATTATTGTTCCCATTCCCTCCAAAACGGAAAATATATTTTGGACTCGAATTCTATCAATATGTGCATTAATAGTATACAATCACAATAATAAGATAAAAGCGAGAAAGTTGTTGGTGATTTCAAAGGCGAAGAAGAATTGCTGTGTTACCAGAAGGATGTTGTAAATATTTTTACAAATATTTCACTTTTCGAATCATATTTTGCACTACCAGTGTCATAAAGATTTATGGTTTGGAAAACGAATGTAAATAGACTCTCTGGGTGAAATTAGAATCGCATTGTAAACATTTGTATAGTTTTTTTGCCGGTATGAACACGCTTGTGTTTATTTATATTACCTTTTCGGCTGAAACTACAGTCGCATTCTAAACATTTGTATGGTTCTTTGCCAGTATGAATAAGCTTGTGTATGTTTAGAGAAAATATCTGACTGAAACAAGAATCGCATTTCAAACACTAGTATTTCTCTAGTACGAGGTTGTAGCTATTTAAATGAACTTTTACTGTGAAATTTTTCGCCAATATGAATACGCTTGTGGGTGTTTAGATTAGATGCCTGGCCGAAACTAGAATCGCATTGTAAAAATTTGTATGGTTATTTTCCGATATGAATGAGCTTCTGTTTATTTAAATAACCTTTCGTTGAAACTAGAGTCCCATTATAAACATTGATTTGTTTTATCTCCAGTATACATAACGTTGTGTCTTTTTAAAGCATTTTTTTTGTCTAAAGTTAGAATCGCATTCTAAATATTTGTATGGTTCTTTGCCAGTATGAATAAGCTTGTGTATATTTAAAGAAAATATCTGACTGAAACAATAATCGCATTCCAAACACTGTTATGATTTTTCTCTAGTATGAATAAGATTGTAGCTAATTAAATGAATAGAAATTTTACTGTGAAATTTGTCGCCAATTAGAATAAGCCTGTGGGTGTTTAGATTAGATGCCTGGCTGAAATTAGAATCGCATTGTAAAAATTTGTATGGTTATTTGCCAATATGAATGAGCTTCTGTTTGTTTAAATAACCTTTCGTTAAAACTAGAGTCCCATTATAAACATTGATTCGTTTTATCTCCAGTATACATAACGTTGTGTCTTTTTAAAGCATTAGAATCGCATTGTAAACATTTGTATGGTTTTTTGCCAATACGAATAAGCTTGTGTTTATTTAAATGACCTTTGTTGCCGAAACTGAAGTCGCATTCTAAACATTTATATGGGTTTCTAGTATGAATAAGACTATCTATTTAAAGCACTTTTTATTCTGAAACTAACTAGAATCGCATTGTAAACATTTGTATGATTCTTCGCCAATATGAATAAGCTTTTGTATATTGGTTTTGCTTTTGTATAACTTGGTAATAAGCTTTTGTTTAACTTTCTACTTACTTCCAAATGCCGCAGGTTTTCAAGAATAACTACATTCGATTTTTCAAAGAATAGTTGCATTCAGAAATAATTGCAAATTTGAGAAACAAACTCCCACATCGTCACGATTAAGAATGGGTTCCGGCAAATTCATCGTAATTTTGTTTTTTTTTTATGGCGAAGTGGTGAGTGCTTACGTTTGGATCATTCTTTCGATGAGCGTTAGCAGCTTTTATATTTTTTGTTGTTGTTTCGGTTTAATTGCTGATATTAAATTAACAACTTGTATAAAATAACTTGTATATAAATGAATAAAATTCAGTATGATAAATAATTAAGTATATTGTGAGTAATAAGTCAAGCTTCCGAAATGTCCCTATCTAGTCTAGCTAAGAATGCCGCCCTAAACGTCTGAAGCTATCCAGCTGCAAAATAGTACGAACGTGAACTTGTTTTCCTAGAATGGAATGCGCCTATTTCTTATTGAACATCTGTTTCCAGTCTCTAAGATAGAAATACGCTGCAGTTCGAATTTTCAACCCTTTACATTTTTGGTGCTCGGCTTAGATTTGACAGCTAAAGTGGTGTAGTATTGGGAACACTTCATACCTCGTAAGTGTATTATAAGTTTACCTCGTAAGTGTGTCGTTATTTATACCTGTTAAGACTAGATTACATTGAGCGGATTTACTAGCTGCTGGTCGGCGAATTCACTACCAGTAAACTCGCCCAGTATAATCATGTTCACTAGCTAGCTAACTAGAAGATTGTGAACAATCTGTGAGTCAAGTTGAAATCTGGGCTACCTTACTCCCTATTCGTTGGCGTGTGAGCTGTGTGTCATCATGATTATTAGGTTCCTGGTTTCAGTTTCTACAAAATGTCGAACTAGTTGGCGCGGGAGTTATTGTTTTCGCTCATGCTATCAAAAGGGAGTTAGAAATGAACGAAAAGCAAAAATTGAGACATAGAAAAGTGTGGGTGAAACGATGAATAAAAATATGTGAGAAATATGCTGCATCTTTCAGTTTACTGAAAGAGTTGAAGGACGAAGATTCTTTGGCTTATTGAAATATTTTGAGATTAAACTGTACCCATTTTGATTATTTACTGTAGATGGTAGATGGAATGCTCAAGAAAGACGCTACGAAAATGAGAACGGCAATCCCAGTACTGGAAGTTACACTGCGTTATAAAGCAACTGGTTATTACTTCAAGTTTCTAGAATACCTGTTTCGAGTTCCGGAATCTACAGTATCAAAGTATTTGCCTGAAGTGTTTGCGACTGGCTATTGAGCGAGTGGAAAGTTGTTATATGTAATCAGCACTCTCGCACTCTAGCTGACTCGTCCGCTTCTTTTCTCACCGCCTAATAGGTAGTAAATTCGCTCAATGTAATCGAGCCTTTAGTGTTTCACTGCACACTACTTCAATGTCTGAGTACACTGATTTTTGTATTTACTACGAATCTACTATAAACTGTCAGCGCTGATGATTGTTTTGTAACAAGCTCTGCTCTAGACGAATACCAGTAAGAAATGATGATCTGATTACAATCCTGCGTAACCATATATTCCTGTAGAAAACTCTTGTATATAGATGGTGGATATTTTATTCTGAAATAGGTGGAAGAAAGGGGGAAAGGTATCGTGTATCGTATATATTTCGTAGTCTTTTCCGTAGTTGCCAAAACTTAATCCGAGACAATAATTTTATTGCGTTTTTATGCAAATCTAAAACGCGAAAATCTTAAAGGACGAACGTGCTATGGGATATAATTCTCTGCCTTCTCTGTTCCTATTTGCTGTTTGTCGCGTGTGCGGTTTTAGGTTTTCGGCTTTCGTAACGTAAAGCTAACCTATGCGTCTTTAATTGCCACCGAAATGTTTGTAACGGCGTTACACAGCGCCGGTTTTTCGGTCTATAAATGTACTGAGGTACTGAGTGCTTCCTCTAACTAACTATGCGAATTGTTGAGAGTAAAGTATTTTATGAATATTCATGCGTTGCTGAAATATAAGAATGCATATAGAATATAATCGGTGGATTTAAGCATAGTTACTGCTTTATGTATGTATTTTCTTTTAACTTTAACACATTAAAACATTTATTAAGGGAGGCGAACGTATAACGAAAATCCAATTGAAAATTTCCTATATGCTTCTTCCCTTTTCTCAACTTCTTTTTATTATCATTTCTCCGCCTCTCTCGTTATATAACTATATTTTGACCCATGGTGTTTAGATTCGTAGTTTTATGTCCGTGTGAGAAGAATATCAATTTTTTCTCTAATTTTGCATGTGTATAGCTTTTTATAATAATAATAATCTTTATTGGCATACTTCAACTTTACATGGATATCATTCTTCACTTCCTATTCCAAAGTGATGGTTTAACACACATGCTGCTCAATAAGTACGCCACCACATCAGGAAACATCATACATATGAATCTAGTGGTGACTTATTCGTGAATGATTTTACATCAAATATTACATCACCAGAGAATTCGACTAAATACACCAGAGGAAATGAGTCAGCCTACACCGGTAATAATGGATGTTGTGTTGGAAGAATGGTTTGACAGAACTACAAATGATACAATGAAAGCATGAAACGAAGTGAAATAGAAGAAATTTTCAGATGAATTCCGTTTGAGCAATTTAATTAAACTAAGATTCACTTATGTACGTACACTTTGGTATTTGTTTTAACTGTTTATATGTGCGAGCCATGGGGAAAACACAATTTCGTTCTGAAACACAATCTGATCGGAGGATTGAGCTATGCAAACTATTTTGGAGACAGCTCAAAGTTGACGCATGCGCAATAAGCCGTCATCTTTGGGTGATAGGTACAGCTAAAATGCTACAACTCGGTACCATCAGCTTCCGGGTAAACAGAAACTGGTCATATAAAATAATACGATTCGCCTTTAGAGCATCAGTTCTGTAGTCTAATTTTAAAATATAATCAAAAGCAAAAGTGCGGTCGGTTGCTCACCTGAAATATGGAAAATTTAAATATGTAAGTTTACTTTATTATTTTGGAGAGTTGGAAAACAATCTCCAACATAATAATTCATTTATTATTTTTAGATATAAATTAGTTCAATGTTTCAAGTTTACAACTAACTCAAATAAAATAAGTCTTCTCAAACGTTGATTGCGTAACGCCAATACTCCTTATTTCTATATTTAGTTACGTGTCGATTATAAAATTTTGAGTTGGGAAATAAATGTGTACATGAGTAGATCAAAGTAGATTTGTGTTTTATTATAATGTTAGCCATCAAATTCTTAGCCAATTAATTCAGAAAATCGTAATTGCCAAGCGAGTGAAATAATTCTTTAAAATATACCAACCCGGATTTTCATTATTAGATGAAAGGGTCATCCTATTCTATATAGAATTTCATCGCAGGGTAGCTCTTTCAGCTATTAGTTACGAGCAAAAAATAAACGTAACATGTATGACAGACGAAAATAACTATTATTTAATATTTACTAAATTAATTATTTTGAAACCCGCATATTGAACTTATGGAACATCAAATTGACTTCAAATTGTGCATTATATAGACAATTTTCAAATTGGTTTCAACAAGCCAAGGTTGTGTACTTAGTTGAGCGATGAGTTTGCATTAACTGATTGCAATGATGCTTAGTGAATAATAGAGAGTACTGTCGAAGGCTACGACCAATGCCAGAAATGCTCTACCCTTC
This sequence comes from Adranes taylori, assembly GCA_009867245.2. Lineage (NCBI taxonomy): Eukaryota > Metazoa > Arthropoda > Insecta > Coleoptera > Staphylinidae > Adranes > Adranes taylori. The sequence goes on along the minus strand of WYDF02025091.1, from coordinate 6,784 downwards.
CCTGGTTTTTTTAGCCAATTTGATGTTCCATAACGTCAATACGCAGTTACGTAATACTATCATATATACCTTAATTTACATACATATTACCTAGAGACTCTGCGTTCTGATAGAAAAATGGAACAAATTCAAGAGTGTATATTTGTATTCAACTAAAATAATATTTGTATTCAATTATTACGTGCAAATAGATTAATACACATGGAGTTCAAGTTTCATCAAATAAATTCCCCAATTATTTCTAAACTATTTTACTTACATGTTTTGTCGTTCCTCACAAACTAATTTTAGCATCACATACCGTTATATAAATTATTTGATTTCAATTTATTTCTACAAAATAGGCTTGTGGTATAATTTTATTTAATTTATATTGTGTGAATAATTAAACACGAAAGAATTTATTATTTGTTAACAAATATTGGGCACCATTGTTTTTCATACCCAATTACTAAAGATTATTTCATCAGTTAATTAAGCATGATGTTTTTGGAATCAATTGTAATTTAATTTATTTTAATTAATAATTTTATTTTCAAAACGCTGACTGACAGGGATTCATCCTACAACTTAAAATTTCTTATTACCGACTTTTTTTCAGTGAGAGCTTGGTGTTTTTATTCATTTCTTTGTCTCTCTAGCTAGTTTGTCTCGGCACCTGTGTGCTCTTCCTACTACCATGGTACATCGCTTGTTCAAGGTTTAGTTCAATGATGCTTAGTGAGTAATAGAGTACTGACGAAGGCTACAACCAATGCCAGAAATGCTCTTCCTTGGTTTTTTTAGCCACTTTGATGTTCCATAACGTCAATACGCAGTTTTAGAAATAATTAAATTAGCTAATTATTAAATAATAAATTAATACTATCATATATACATTAATTTACATACATATTACCTAGAGAATTTCTGATAGAAAAATGGAACATATTAAAGATTGGAGTAGGTCAATTTATTTCTCCTTAAGGATTGCTCCACTCTACTGTCAATTGAAAATCTTTAGTTGCGCTTGTCGTTGCTGAAGTAATTTTAAGACAAAATTTTAGAAAGCATGTATCAAATTTTTAATACGTTAAAAGAATTCTCCAAGTTGGAATATAGGGATCATTTCACAACGATATGAAACCATTTTAAAAATTAGATGTCGCATTTTTAGGCCCACGAAAATTATATACTTTTAAGAAAGAAACTTTTAATTTAGTCTTTCAAATTTTTCGCGACGCACCCATACAGATTCAATTATTTCTTTCATTTTATCTTTTTATACATAGTTGTCCCAGGAAAGTAAATAAAGAAAGCCCAAATAACTGCTGTTGTGAACACAAGCTACAATAAACCAAGTGTGGAGTTTGTTCCGTTGATACGTTGTTGGTTTTTTTTTCGCAACCTGCGTTTTTACGGTTATGTGAAGTATCGGTGGACCAATTTGTAGAGTTACGACTTTTCCGTTGCTGTTCCCTATATCTAAGAGCTGTCGTCGTTTGGCGTAAGCTAGAGCTTTTACGATGTGGCACATATTATTATATAGAAAAAGCACAACACACACTAAGTATACACAGCTTTTTTCTGTGCAAGTACATAAGATTCTTTTGAAGCATGATTTATTAAATCTAGTCACCTGAATGAAAATTCAATATTAAACCATTTTTAACATTGTCTAAATTTTTTTAGTTAGTCTTCAATTTTGAAGCAAATACTGTACAATGTATGCATATAGAATATATGAATAATTTACAGTATATAAAATATTTTTACATTCTATATGTTGATACTATTGGAATTGAATAAAAGTTATTGAACACATGTGGGAAGTCTAATTACTTTAATTGATTAGTTTTACGACTTCACCCAAATCTGTAGCCGCTTGTTGATAATGATAATTGATTGAAATAAACTTAAAGTGGCTGAATAAATTAATTGAACTTGTTACTAGTTAGAATTAACTTATTGTCACGAAGCATGTTACTGAGCAGTTGTAAGTATCTATAAATTACATAATATTTCATTGTAAATAAATTAAATTATTTAAATAAATAGGTTTTGGAACCTCTAGACAGAAATTGAAAAGTATGTATTATATGTCGCTGGTAGATAAAACGTATTGGAATAAACACATCGCTCAGAACATATGAGAGTAGGGATTTAATCACCTATCTAATAACATGAATCAGAGAGATAGCTGACGCTTGCTTTACTGGCCCGTGTGTTGAGTGCCAACCATATTGAAAGCCCGTTTAAGTATGTGTTATAATATGTATGATGAGTTATGAACGCTAAATGCGTGCGTGTGTGGAAGTTTAGATAAGCTATGATATACCGCATTACTGCTGCTCGCTGCTTACTGCCACCGTATGGTCCGCTCCGTTCTGTTGTAACCCGTGGAAAAGCCGCTTGTGTCTTACGCCATAGGGATTATGCCAATATTTACATAGAATTGTATGGAGAGATCGTGTCACGTCATAAAGTAACGTGTGATGGCTTATGTAGACCAGTATAGAAGAGTAAAACTTAAGCGATGGCTCCCGTCTATAAATGGCTAGAATTTGTATAGAAGACGGCCGTCCATTAACAGCAGAGCAGCCAAGCCAGACAAGTGAGATAATGGGCGAAGCGACAGCCAGCTGCAGTCTCCGAGATAGTAACACAGTTGGTGAGCTATTGTCTATACCATATACTGTTTGACTGAATTGCATTTGTTTTGAATAGCTTTACTTCTCCTTTCCACGTACCTGCGTCATATTCACGTACAGTCACGTCGACGTGTTACGAGGCGTTACGCAGTAATTCCTTACCTAGACCTTCCGCTAGAGTGTATAATACTGGCTTATTCTGGGCTTAACCATCCAACTATAGTACCATCGACGTATTATGAGGTGTTACTTGTCTTACAGTATTTATTCCACTGGGGTGTTTACTTCTCACTTTCGCTAATCTTAGTAACTCGGCTACAGTAACGTCAATATATTACAAGGCTTTACGAAGCCTAACAATAATTCCTTACATCCCTACACTAGAGTGTATAGTTTTTGCTTATTTTGGGGTTGGACACCCTACGGTCAGGTCAGCGTATTATGGGGCGTTACGTGGGTGTATGATTCCGGTGCAGGCTAGATTTAGTCCATGGCCAACAGTAACATCAACGTATTACGAGCTGTTACATAGCCTTAGTGATTTCTCCTTCCGTACCCACTGTCTGTACCAGTATAGTTTTCTTAAAGCACTAATGCTGTTTTACTTATTAGCATTAAGTTTATTTTAGCTGCAAATAAGAACGAGAACCACTGGATTACTGAGAAGACTCTTAGGTACTTGTACCTGCAGTAAGCCATTGAGATCGGTTCCAGCATGTGGTCTCACGTTATAATGACTTGGCGCCCGAGCTTATATTTCCGAGGACTGTTTAAATTCTGTAATTAATTAAGATAATTGTTTGCGCCATCGGCGACAGTCGGTAAGGCTCCCCATTAACAGTGTCGCGTGTGGGAGCCTGTCACATTATTAAAATTATTCACTAAAACTAGTTTAATTTGCAGAATTGTTTTACTAATTCTTTTTTTATTTATTTATTTTTATTTATTTATAAATGAAAATACCTCATTATAACATAAAAGAATCAAATATAATCTTAACTAAATAAATACATAATTTCATTTGAGCTAGAAATAAGTACACACATCAACATTATTTCAAATAAAAAAAAAACGACGACAATCCAAAGTACAAAAGGACAAACAATAATAGGAAAAAAATCAGGCTGAGAAATCCATTCCTTCTCAGAAACTTTATTCTTTAGAGTTTGTAGTTCCAATTTTAATTGTTTATTAATTTGGGTTTGCACTTGTAGCTTTTCCCACACACGCTGATAATCTTTTTCAATAACGAGAAGTTTAGCCATGATGTCATTGATCATGTAATTTGTTAATACTCCTTCTGAAGCATGTGGCAAACGGGATGAAGTACTAGATCCCCTAACTGTTAAATCCATGTTGTCTTCAACTTCGCTGCTATATTCCTTCACACATGCACAAGACCAACCGGAACCCGACTTTAATAGACCTTTTACTTGATTTAAAGACCTTTTACCTCAGTTAATTATATTATATAAAAAATATGAGCAAGACTTCTTTTTCACACGTTCATCAAGATCGTGGAGAAAGATAGTTGTTACGAAGTTAAGTACTGCAAAAATAACTGTTATTATAAGCTCAAATAAAATTTAAAGGTCAACAATTTTAAAGAAAAAAATTACAATAATATCACGTGGAAAATAAAAATTTACAATAAAAAAATAGCTTAAAGATAATTTTTAAACAAATTGAGGCATGATAAATTTCTATTTGTAAAGAGTTCATTTGATACGTATGCTTTGATCTTCAAATAATTGTTATTGCTGTATCAACACACATTAAATTTAGTAAACTTTCAAATATAATACGTTGTTAAATATCAGTGGTATTGAAATCTGATATCAACGGCCATGTCTATGAATTAATATACACAAGTAATAACCTAGTTTATTGTCTTATACATATCTTACGTTTTGTTTTGATATTATAATTTATGAAATAATTATATGATACCTAAATAGCTAAATACTAATTTCTAAATTGATATGATTAATAGAAAATGAATAAATTAGTTTCTTTTCAATTTTCTTTCCTCTTCTATCATGAGATGTTGTTGACCCTGTTTAACTGGATTGAACAGTGATTAACATTGACGGATCCAAATTGTACTTTTGGAAGGAACTCAAACTAATCACCTAATTATTTCTATTCTCACGTTGTATTTTGGGGGATGACTTTACTTCCAACATGACTGGCAAAAGAGAATCCTTTTAATGGGGTACACAGTGATTCTCTTGTACACTACGGGATCATCTCGTACAATAACGTACAACATGCTGTTCACTTTAGCATCTATTACGAATTGAGTTATAATCCCCAGTTTCCCTACACTGTTTAGAATAAAACACAAAACTTAGTAATTGTTAACGTCGTCAGCTCTATATTGAACGTCAGCATCCGCCTCAGTCAACTAAAATTATCGAACTTAACTACAAATAGTGCCTCAAATCCCTAACATCTACCAAGCGTCTTTCATAGGCAATGCTTTAACTGTAGTATAATGATTTGGTTAATGTTACATGCAAATAACGAATAACTATTCGTACATTCAAAATAAATTACACTTCATCAAAATAATAAACTAAAATAATATTTGTATTCAATTATTACGTGCAAATAGATTAATAAACATGGAGTTCAAGTTTCATCAAATAAATTCCCCAATTATTTATAAAATATTTTACTTACATGTTTTGTCGTTCTTACCATCACAAACTTATTGTAGCATCACACACCGTTATATAAATTAATTCATTTAAATTTATTTCTACAAAATAGGCTTGTGGTATAATTTTATTTAATTTATATTGTGTGAAAAATTAAACACGAAAGAATTTATTATTTGTTAACAAATATTGGGCACCATTGTTTTTCATATCCAACTAGTAAAGATTATTTCATCAGTTAATTAAGCATGATGTTTTTGGAATCAATTTTAATTTAATTTATTTTAATTAATAATTTTATTTTCAAAAGGCTGATGACAGGGGTTCATCCTACAACTTAAAATTTTTCATTACCGACTTTTTTTCAGTGAGAGCTGTATGTTTTTTATTCATTTCTTTTTCCCTCTAGCTAGTTTGTCTCGGCACCTGTGTGCTCTTCCTACTACCATGGTATAACGGTTGATCAAGGTTTAATTAGATACAATAGAGTTTAATTAACGATAAATGATTATTTCTACATTTTAATTGTAGAACTCATTTACGGTTAAACTGCCCGTAGAGGACTGAATTTTTTCGGCTAGCAAACAAACTGCTGATGTTTGCTAGCGTACAAAAAACTAGCTACCATAGAACTAAATTAAATCGAGGATTTTCTTCTTTACACTCGTCAAATAAATTTTATCCTGAACTGTTACCTAAATTTTGAATGAAATAGCGGTTTGAGCTCAATTAACTCTCTCCCCCAAAATTCTCCACTGGTTCCTGTTTTAAAAATGACGTTTTAATAAATGTTGGTATATACCTAATGGCTATTAGAATATTAGAATGATAGTTATAAAAGCAAGGGGAGTGATTGAATGGATGAGAAAGTTGTGGGAATGGAGATTTGGTAAATCAGTTAAGATGATGATGATTATTATCGAAATGTATGTGAAGAGTGTAATGATGTATCGGGCTGAAGTGTGGCCAGTGTGTGAAAGAGAAATGATTGAAACAGTTCAGGCTGGATATATAAAGAGGATTCTTGGAGTGGACAGTACTACGCAGTACGAAATAATGTTACAAGAAACCGGAAGAAATAAATGTTGGTTAACAGGTGTTAGAAAGATGGTGAATTTTGAGAGAAAAGTATGGATGGATGAAGAGAGGTGAATTACAAAAGAAATATATTTATTGAGATTAAAAGAGAATGGAGTAGGTGGTTGTAGTAATAAGTGGTTAGAAAATAGAAGCAAGATATATAAAAGAATTGGGTGGTCAATGAGTAGATGGGATGAAAAGATAGTAGAAGGTGAAGAGGTTGTCAATGCAGTTGTTGAGAGGCTGTTAGATGTGATGAAGCAAGAGGGAAATGCAGGGATAAAAAGGGGTAGGTTTAATAGTAGATATGAATGGATAAGGATGGCAGGAGGGATGGCAAAGTACGGGAATGAGCATGAAAGCTAAAAGGATGATTGCGAGGTTCAGGTGTGGTAGTGAAGAACGGTGGAC